>MCFE01000480.1:0-68314 GCA_002104905.1 Basidiobolus meristosporus CBS 931.73 | reverse complement strand
ATGCTTTGGCACAGGAGATTTGGACACATCAATTTTGATTATTTGCGTAAAATGATCAAAGATCAGCTAATTTCTGGAGTGAAATTTAATCCCCCAGCTATTTTGGAGCACTGTGAAGCCTGCATATATGGAAAACAAGCCAGACAACTGTTCAAGAGCTCTGGGTTAATCAAAACTAAGAAAAAATTAGATCTAATTCACTCAGATCTGTGTGGACCTATGCATAATTTATCCTTAGGCGGGATGAAGTATTTAATCACTTTTATTGATGATTATACAAGATACACATGGATATACTTCATGGAGAGAAAGGAAGAAGCTCTGTCTAAGTTCAGGGAGTTTAAAGCCATGGTGCAGAGAGAAACTGGTGAAAAAATCAAGAAAATACGCTCTGACAATGGTGGAGAATATACCTCAAAACTCTTCATCCACTTCTGCAAAATTCATGGGATAAAGCAAGAGACTACTGTACCATACTCCCCCACAGCAAAATGGAGTAGCAGAACGAGCTAACAGATCAATAATTGATATGGCAAGATCTATGATCCATGATCAAAAATTATCCTATGATTTTTGGGCGGAATTAGTTGCCACTGCTGTATACCTTAAAAATAGGAGTTATAACAGAATACTTCGTGATTCTACTCCATTTGAAGCATGGTATGAATACAGACCAAGTGCAGAACATCTAAGAATATTTGGGTGCACAGCATATGCCAAAAAACTGGCCGGAAATCAGTCAAAATTTGAGCCAAAAAGTGTAAAATGCATATTTTTGGGCTACTGCAATGAGAGTAAGGCATACAGACTCTACAATACCAAAGCAAAGAAGCTTATCAAGTCCAGGGATGTATTGTTTGATGAAAATTCAAAATTTTCACAAAAAATGACATCAGATGATGACGAAAATTTGATCTCAAGTCCACCAATTGTCAGGATTGAATCAGAGCAAAACAATGAAAATTTTTTCACTCCAGAGGACTCTACAACCGTGGTTCAGCCAGAATCAGTGCCCAGGAATATCCCAGAAGTGATCATTCCAGTATCAAATGCCTGGAGATCCAATCGGACAAGAAATAGCCCAAATTACTATATCAATGAGGGTACAAACTTAGCCTATGCCTATTCAGTCCATGTTGATGAACCCCAGACTGTAAAAGAGGCCCTAAATAGCCCTCAGACAAAGTTTTGGAGATCTGCAATGACTGAGGAATATCAGGCACTGATGGAAAATCAAACTTGGGACTTAGTCAAATTACCAATCAACCAGAAATCAATTGGATGCAGATGGGTCTTCAAGACAAAATACAAGGCTGATGGTACAATTGAAAGATACAAAGCAAGACTTGTAGCCAAAGGATACTCTCAAACAAAAGGACTTGACTATACTGAGACCTTTGCACCGGTAGCCAAGTTTAATTCCATCAGATTAATATTGGCTATTGCAGCCAAATATAAGTTTTTTATTCATCAAATGGATGTAAAAACTGCATTTTTGAATGGAGAACTTGATGAGGACGTGTATATGAACCAGCCTGATGGGTTTGTTGACCAAGATAACCCCCATTTGGTCTGCAAGCTTAAAAAGTCACTATATGGTCTCAAACAATCACCGAGAGCCTGGAATTGCAAGATAGATTCTTATTTGGAATCTTTGAGTTTCAAAAGGAGTAATGCTGACTATAGTATATACTATGAGCCAGATAGAGCAAATCCAGTTCTATTAGCTCTATATGTGGATGATCTTATTATAGCCGCCAATAACCTAGAAACATTGGAAGAGACCAAATCCAGCCTATCTAAGGAGTTCAAGATGTCCAATCTAGGAGAACTTAGTTACTACTTAGGGATTAAGTTCTCCATAGACAGAAGTACCCAGACTATTACCCTAAGCCAATCCAAGTATATTCAAGATGTACTAAAGAAGTACAAAATGGAAGACTGTAAACTGGCAGCTACCCCAATGGAGACAAACCTTAACTTGGTCAAAACTCAACCAAATCAAGAGAGCTTGGTGCCATCTGAAAGCCCTGACTTTCCTTATCAATCTATGGTCGGCAGTCTGATGTATATCATGCTTGGAACATGTCCAGATATCTCATATTCAGTGGGAGTTGTCAGCCAACATAATCAGAATTATGGATCTGATCATATTGCAGCAGTTAAGCGGATTTTTAGATACCTAAAAGGAACTGCTGATATCTGCTTAAGATACACTTAAAAGAATTCAGAACAGGATCTTGTGGGATACTCTGATGCTGATTGGGGACGAAATTTAGAAGACAGAAGATCCACCACAGGATACACCTTTCTTTACTGTAAAGGAGCCATTTCATGGAATTCAAGAAAGCAACCAACCGTAGCACTTTCTACTACAGAGGCAGAGTATATGGCAGCCTGTGAAGCTACAAAAGAAGCAATGTGGTTAAGAAAGCTCTTTACAGATTTAGGCCTATGTCAAAAAACGCCTATTACTTTATTTCAAGATAATCAAGGATGTATACAATTAGGTAGAAATCCAACTTTTCATGCTAGAACCAAGCACATAGATATTAGACATCATTTCATACGTGAAGCTATAGAGAATAACTTAGTTAGCTTAGTTTACTGTCCTACAGATGAGATGATTGCAGACATATTTACCAAACCATTAGCTAGAGACAAGTTTGAATATCTTAGGTCAAAATTAGGACTAGTCAGTATGAACATTTAGCTGAGTGGGAGTGTTGTAAAAATTCGTATTTTCCACCTAAATATTCACCTAACTTAGTCACTTAGATCACCACCTTCAAATCCTAGAGAATACTGACCAAATTCTTTGTTGGGATTTACTTAGAATATTTTCACCAAAATACCAGGTACCCAGAACATGAAAATTCTCAAAGTTGTCCAAACAGCCCCAAACTTTGCACACATGTTCTTGGGACCTTCCTTAACCTATTCTACGTGTTTGTAATGCCAAGACCATGTAAAAGTATAAATACTACTTTTACATTCAATAAATCATTAAGTGAAAACTACATAATCTACTTGTTCTCCAAATCACTTCCAATATCTCCAAGACTCTTACAACAGTATGAAGGCTCATCATAAACACTTGGGCCATACTAAAAGCATTTGGCAAGAACTTGAACGGATCCAACATTGACTTTTCCGGTCCGGACCACGCTTGTGAGCTGGGGGATGGGTTTTGTCTGGGTTGTACTAAAGATGAGTTGAGGCTTGGTATGGGGACCATAGCAACGGATTTGGATACTTATACAGCAGTATATTGGCATCAACCTGGTCTTGTATGAAATATATATGAAAACTAAAGTGATTGTTGAATTTTCCATATATTATGCATGATGCATCTTGGATTGCGTTGACATGGATCAGATCACATCAATTGCAGATTTCCTATTTAATTATAGACCTATGATTAAAGCATCAATAAAAGTACCAAGGCATTGTTTGCGGATGATTTTTGCAACATAATGATGGGATACATGGCAATTGATGGAGATTTAAGCATAATGTGTTAAAAATCAGATAAATAACGCAGATTGCACCAAATCAATTCAAACCGCCTTTATACAACCATCCATCAATTTTAATATGACTTACTCATCTGAATGGTCTTTTCTCATCAATCCCATCACTACCACTGGATTTCCTTTTGACACACTGGAGGAGATCTATACCAAGTACTGTGGACCATCAACCCCAATCTACTCAAGGAGATCCCTTGTTAAGCTTCTCTGCTATTACAAGAACTATTGCCCCACAAGGTTTCATCCCACCATCCATAGCAACAAAAGTCCTAGAAGCTTTCATTCCCAGCTGACAGCAATGGAGAACCACCTTGCAGAGGGTATGAATGATTTAGAGCAAGCTTGGAATACTAGGTTCAGAAGCTCCAATAGACTTCCATATCCCAGAGTGTTCAGCAACAGGTTCCATATAAGGAGTATTTTGGATACCTACCCAGTGAGGATTAACAGACCTTCTAGAGGGCAGAGGCACTTTTATTCTGGCAAGTACAAGGCACACTGTGTGAAGTTTCAAGCACTGTCTGACATTGAGGGTAACATCATCTGGTTTAGTGGGCCATTTGCTGGAAGTAGGCATGACAAAGCACTCTGGGTAGAGAATCATCCTGAATTCAGTAGGGGGAGAAATGTATGGCAGACTTAGCCTATATAGGAGAGGATTGTCAGAGATTAGGATGTATTACAGCTTTTAGGAAGCCAAGGAATGGTGTGCTTAGCAGGAAGCAGAAGCTCTACAATGAGATATCTTATCATTTCAGAGTAAGGGTAGAGCACACATTTGGATATCTGAAGAGATTCAGCATATTGGCAGTTAAATACAGAGGAAAGTCATATATAGGTGAAAACAGCAGAATAGGTAAAATAGTTAAGATACTTATTAATGCACAGTATGTTCATACAAGAAGACATCCACTGAGAGAAATATGTCTGGAGCATTATGAAGAGTAAATAAAGCAAAGAAAGCACTATTCTGAGCAACATAAGTAAGATTGAGTAAAATTACCAGTGACTGTATCATACCACTGGCATCATGGTAGAAATTATAGTGCCAGATAGTGCCGTAGAGTGCCAGGTTGATCCGGCACTATAAACAGGCTGGCACCATGTGGAACTATCCAACGGAACAAGTCTAAAATACTTTGGACCATCTACCCCAATCTAGTCATGGAGATCCCTTGCCAAGCTTCTTGGCTATTACAAGAACTATTGCCCTACAAGGTTTCATCCCACCATCCATGACAACAAAAGTCCTAGAAGCTTTTATTCCCAGCTGACTGCAATGGAAAACCACCTTGCAGAGGGTATTAATGACTTAGAGCATGTTTGGAATACTAGGTTCAGAAGCTTCAATAGACTCCCATATCCCAGAGTGTTTAGCAACAGGTTCCATATAAGGAGTATTTTGGATACCTTCCCAGTCAGGATTAACAGACCGTCAAGAGGGCAGAGGCACTTTTATTCTGACAAGAACAAGGCACACTGTGTGAAGTTTCAAGCACCATCTGACATTGAGGGTAACATCATCTGGTTTAGTGGGCCATTTGCTGGAAGCAGGCATGACAAAGCACTCTGGGTAGAGAATCATCCAGAATTCAGTAGAGGGGAGAAAAGTATGGCAGACTTGGCTTATACAGGAGAGGATTGTCAGAGATTACAATGTATTACAGCTTATAGGAAACCAAGGATGGTGTGCTTAGCAGAAAGCAGAAGCTCTACAATGAGATAATTAATCATTTCAGAGTGAGGGTAGAGCATACATTTGGATATCCAAAGTGATTCAGCATATTGGCATGTAATTACAGATGAAAGACATATATAGGAGAAAATAGCAGAATAGGTAAAATGGTTAAGATACTTATTAATTCATAGTATATTCATACAAGAAGATATCCACTGAGAGAAATGTGTCTGTAGGATTATGAGGAGTAAATAAAGCAAGGAAAGCACTATTCTGAGCAACATAAGTAAGATTGAGTAAAATTACCAGTAACTATATTCTACCACTGGCATTATGGTATAAAATATAGTGCCAGATGGTGCCATAGAGTGCCAGATTGATCTGGCACTATAAACAGGCTGGCACTATGTGGCACTATCCAACAGAACAAGTCTATTATCTGTATTGGAGAAACCCCAGCCATCAGCAAGATAGCTGGCTTTTCTGGGCAAAATGGATGGTATTGCTGTCAAACGTGTGAGATCCAGGGGATTTACTCCATAACTTACACACATTATTATTCATACACCAACACTAAGAACATCATCTTTCTGCAGAGAGAATGTACTGAAGTCAGCATGCAATTGCAGCAAAGTTGGCAAGCTATTGGCCTTTGGCCAGAACATGGAATTAATTGAAAACCAGAGATACTAAAGATAGAGGGTATCTGTTGGAGCAAAAGCTTTCCACTGGGTGCAATGCGTTTGCTTTTCAACAATATCTCTATACTGATGACCAAGTTGTACATGGGGCACTTCAAGCTAACTGAGCCCTTTGAGATACCAGAGATACTTGAAAGAATTGTCAAGATTTCACAGAGTGTCTGCTACCATAAGTATTTCTCACGGGTTCAAGCCAAAATTCATATGTGTATGAAGCAATACAAGTGCAGGGACTGGATGAGCTGGATATCTTTTATTCAAGTGGACTTCTGATGCCATTTCTACCAAGAGTACATTAGAAGCATTGGAAGTCATATATGGGCATTGTAGGATTATTTATTCAGAAGTGGATCACCAATGCCAGTGTGATGCAAATACAGCTTTTGTGCAAAGGGTTTGCAATTAGATTTGAGCAGATATACTACAAACATAAAGCTGAATGCATAGATATCTGCTGCTACCACATTCACTTGCTACTCCATCTTGCTTGGTATGTTGAGAATATTGGACCTTGCTTTACCTTTTGGGAGTTTCCTATGGAGCAGATGTGTTGGGAGATAGGAAGATGCATGTACTACCATATCCCAATCTCATAATGAATATTACATTCAAGTCTGCCATGATTGTGGTGGGTTGGCACACAGACAACAGCCAGGAAGAGTTGGAAAATACTGAGGACAGGTATGCACATGGAGACATCTATGCCTATGGCATTAAGAAGCTAAGCAGCCCCAATGTTTGGGTAATCAGTTTAGTAATGCAAAGTTGGGGTGGGTGCAACAAGCCACTAATCTTTATTAGGAAAACTCTACCAAGATAAGCCAGATTTCTCTTGGTCACAAGCCAATCTCTACACCATTCAACATGGAATTTACACAAACAAGAGCCAGGGCACATCTATAAGGGGGACCAGAATCCATCAGTGAGAAGGAATATATTAGCTAAATACCAAAAAGTACTTAGCAGATATTCAGGAGGTATTTATGGCAGAAGTAATGGCAACTAACTATGTATTTGTAAGATGTATATATTACTGGCAGTACAAGGTTTATGACAACTTTGCCAGTATCATACTAAAAAGCCATTAAGTTGAGTTGATAGAAGCATCTCAATAGCAGCAGATGTGCATGTTTGTGGGGTTAGTAAGCAGAAGGCCACAGTATTCTTAGATCAAACTATATGTGGGATACCCAAGGTAGTAGTGGGTCAGCAACTAAAGAGGGGTGAATCTACAGTGGATCATTTGAATTGCACAAGGAGAGGTAGAAAATAATAAAAAAGCCATTTTTTTGTAAATTGGTAAGGTAGCATTATACAAAACTAGCTGTAGGCCTCCATACTGCGGTGATAATGCCATCAAAGGCTTGCAATGAGGTTGTCAAAACACCATCAAGCTTTTGCCATGTAAGGCAATTGGACATACTAGCTGATTAGTTCCACTCAAATAGTTGTAGAGTGCACTAAGACTGCAACAATGCTATGCCACCCTTGGCAAAATACCATACAAACACCGTAATGTTTTTAGCTTTATTTGGCTGTAAAATTAGCCAAATGCAGTTGTGATCCTGTTGTAAGATTGTTTAGATGGTCATTATTCCAGACTGCTGATGTTGTTGCAGTCTCCTGCTGGGATCACAACAGCTGATCCATATTAGAATCAACCTGCATTACCAAATTATTTTTTATGGGGTATTTGTCTTGTTACATATCTTCTTGCATGCATCTGCTGGCATCATGATGCAAACTTAAGCCACAGATTTCTACTCAAATTCTTCCATCACTGATGGCTCTTTGATGTATCCCGTTCTGCTAGATTAATGAGTAGTGCCCAAATATCTCTATGAAGGCTCTTCATAGACACTTGAGCCATACCAGAGTCATTTGGCAAGAATTTGAACAGATCCAACACTGACTTTTCCAGTCCAGGCCATGCCTGCAAGCTGGGGGATGGGTTTTGTCTGGGTTGTACCAATGACAAATTAAGACTTGGAATAGGGACCATAGTGATGGATTTGGGTACATACACAGTAGTATAATTGCATCAACTTGGTCTTATATGAAATATATATAATAACTAATGTGATTGTTGAATTTTCCACATATCAAGCATGACTCATCTTGAACGACACTGACAGGGATCAGGGTACACCAACAGCAATTTCCTATTTGATTATAGACTTGTGATTAAATCATCAATAAAATCACCAAGTCATTGTTTGAGGATAATTTTTGCAACATAATGATTGGATACATGGCAATTGATGAAGATTTAATCATAATGCATGGAAAATCAGAGAAATTAGGCTGATCATAACAAATCAGTTTAATCCACATCTGCTTGATAACCTACCAATTTTAACATGACTAATTCATTTGATTGGTCTTTTCTCATCAATCCTATCACTACCACTGGATTTCCATTTTATACATTAGAGAAGATCTATTCCAAGTACTGTGGACCATCTGCCCCTATCTACTAAAAGATATCACTTGTTAAGCTTCTCTGCTAGTATAAGAACTATTGCTCTACAAGGTCTCATCCTACCATCCATGGAAACAAAAGTCCTAGAAGCTTTCATTCCCAGCTGACAGCAATGGAGAACCACCTTGCCAAGGGTAAGAATGACTTAGAATAAGCCGGGAATACTAGGCTCAGAAGCTTCAATAAACTTCCATATTCCAGAGAGTTCAGCAACAGGTTCCATATCAGGAGTGTTTTGGATGCCTTCCCAGTCAGGATTAACAAACCTTCTAGAGGGCAGAGGCACTTTTATTCTGGCAAACATAAGGCACATTGTATAAAGTTTCAAGCACTGTTTGACATTAAGGGTAACATCATCTGGTTCAGTGGGCCATTTACCGGAAGTAAGCATGACTGAGCACCCTGAGTAGAGAGTCTTCTAGAATTCAGTAGAGGAGAGAAATGTATATGCAGATCTAGCTCACATGGGAGAGGATTTTCAGAGGTTAGGATGTGTTACAGCTTACAGGAAGCCAAGGAATGGTGTGCTTAGCAGGATGCAGATGACCTACAATAAGATGCTTAATCATTTTGGAGTGAGGGTAGAGCATATATTTGGATATTTGAAGTGATTCAGCATATTAGCAAGTAATTAGAGTGGAAAGTCATATATAGAAAAAAACAGCAGAGTAGGTAAAATAGTTAAGATACTTATCCATGTGTAGTATACTCATATATGAAGACATCCACTGAGAGAAATGTGTCTGGAGCATTTTGAAGAGTGAATAAAGCAAGAAAAGCACTATTCTGAGCAACATAAATAAGCGTGAGTAAAGTTACCAGTAGCTGCATCTTACAACTGGCATCATTGTAGATGTTATAGTGCCAGATAGTGCTGTAGAGTTCTAGTTCAATCTAGCACTATGTAGCACTATCCAATGGATCAATTCTAGTGTAGTTACATATGGTGGTTACAAAGCTGAATAACATTTAGGATAACTTATGCCAATAACTAGTCAAGATGAACATGATATGGAAGTAATATTAAAAATTCTGGCAAAGAAAAATGGCATGATACTGGTAAGATAAAGCATGAATAAGTGCATCTTTATAGATATATGGATAAACTTGCCTGTGGGGTGTATGATTACCATACTACACAGCTGTACTGCCATTATAATGCCCGCAAAGTCTTGCAATGTGGCTGTCAGAGCACTGTCAAGTTTCTTGCTATACAAGGAAATTAGATGCATTGGCTATTTAGGTCTGCTCAAATAAATGTATAGTGCATCAAGACTGTTGAGCATCATGTGTTATGATCTGCCGCTTGAATGCTTAAGTTAGATCAGTTTTTAGTCAAATCAATTAGTATATGCTTAGGTTATCAGTATTTCAGTATTATCTATGAAATCAGTAGCATTAGTCAGCAAATGAATCAGCAGATCCTTATCAGACAGAAATAGATATATTAAGTAGGATCTTATTGGGTGATGATGATGCAATCAAATGAGTCATCAGCCACAACCTACATTAGGAAATACAATTAGTCAGCAATTGATCTGGCATAATGTAAAGAAGGAGCTGCTGGAACCTCAATAAAAATCAGTTCAAGTTTTAGTGAATACAATACTGGCTAAACTCCCTATTCCTCTACAACTCTTATACCAAGACTTGTAACATTGGTAGCAGCAAAAACCAGAAACCACCCTCCTGAAGAAAGAAGAAACCACCCTCAAGATGTCGGACAATCAAGAATGGAAGGATGCCATGCAGCAAATCCTGGCCCAACAGCAACAGTTACTCCAGATCCTCAGCCAATAGCAACAAGGAATGACTACCATGGCTCAGAGCCAGCAAAGCCCTGTCAAGAGCAACTTTAGTGTGAAGGTCAACCGGTACCATGGCAGAGTCAATGAAAACCTGGGAACTTGGCTCTTCCAGATTGAAGAAGCTTTTAAAGCTAAAGGAATTGCTCCAGAAAGCAAGTTGCATTATGCAGCTTCTTACCTGGCAGATGCAGCCTTACAGTGGTACCACAACAAGATCAGGTCAGCCACTATGATGGGATGCTCTACAATCTCTACCTGGGATGAGTTTGTGTCGGAAATTCAGGATGCTGTTGAACCTCCACACCAGCAGACACTACTAAGAAGGAAGTTAAAGATACTCAGACAGAAAGGAATGGTGCAAGAATACATCTATGAGTAAAGATGTCTACTTGGACAAATTGAAAGAATGGACCACTTGGATCAAGTTGAATACTTTATTGATGGGTTGAAAGAAAGAACTTGCAAGGAAGTGAATTACCAAAGACCTCAGACTATTGAAGAAGCCATCAAGATTGTTGTTGACTATGACTCAGCTATGTTTGGAGTAGGGAAGCCTACAGTGACTAATCAGAAAGGCTACAATCATTATGAAAGAAGACAATCAGAAGCAGTACCAATGGAAATAGATGCTATGCAGAAGAATCCCTCCTCAGAAGAATGCAAGAAGAAAGGACTTTGCTTCAATTGCCACCAGCAGGGACATATTGCAAAGTACTGCCCTCAGAGAAGAAATGGACACCAGCCATCAAGAACCTTTAACCATATTGAGGCCATGGAGCATAGTAACATGAAGGATGAGCTTGAAGAAGACTCAGAACTCACCTTCCACATGACAGAAGAATACCTATCCCAGATGACCTAAAACTCAGGAAAGCTATTATGCTTGAATGGAGTAATTGATGGAGTACCTGCCAAGATCATGATTAACTCAGGAGTATTGCATGAGTACATGTCAGAGCAATTTACTCTGAAAGCAGGAATCAACTCAGAACCTACCAAATCAACTTCAGTCTCCACAGCTGATGGGAGCTCTCACATAGTCAACCGTATTACCCAGCCAGTAAGAATGAAGATCAATGGCTATGAAGAAGACCTACAGGCCTATATATTTGGGAACTGCAAGTTTGACCTTGTACTTGGAAAAACCTGGCTATTTTGTTGTAATCCATCAATCAACTGGAGAACCCATGCTACTCAGAACCAAAAAGACAACAAGACCTATGAGCTATTACCTGCCAGGCTGGATTTCAACTTGGTCAATTCCAGTGTGTGTGAGACAAGTGAACTTAGCAAGACCCAGTTCTGTAGAGCACTTAGAAAAGGTACCAAGATGTTCCTCATGGCAGTATTACAGGAGGATTCCTCTACCCCAGCACCCCAGCAGGTCCAGACTCTCTTGAAGAAATATTCAGATGTGTTCCCAGATGAGCTTGTAAGCCTACCACCAGTCAGAGACATGGATCATGCCATTGACACAGGAAATAGCCCTCCAGTGAGCAAGACACCTTACAGAATGAGTCCATTGGAATTTGAGGAAATGAAGAGACAAATTGATCAGCTATTGGAGCAAGGATACATCAGGCCCAGCAAGTCACCCTGGGGAGCATCAGTGCTTTTGTGAAAAGAAGGATGGAACACTTGGGATGTGCATTGACTACAGAGCCCTGAACTCAGTTACCATCAATAATAAGTACCCCATACCTTGAGCTTTTGGACCAACTTAATGGAGCCACTATTTTCAGCAAGATTGACCTCATGTCAGGATACAACCAAATTAGGGTGAAACCAGAAGATATTTCTAAGACAGCATTTAGGACCAGATATGGACATTACAAGTATTTAGTCATGAGTTTGGCCTCACTAATGCCCCTGCAACATTCATGACGCTGATGCAGACTGTCTTTCAGGAGTACTTGGACAAGTTTGTGATAATCTACCTGGATGACATATTGATATACAGCAAGACAGAAGAGGATCACGTTGTACACATTGAAAAGGTCTTGAAGAAACTAAGAGAGAACAAGCTATATGGCAAGCTAGCCAAGTGTGAATTCTTCAAGGAGCACGTTGAATACCTGGGACACATAGCAACTAGCACAGCAGTAACCTTAGACCCAAAGAAGGTGGAAGTAATCAAGAAACTGAAACAGCCCCATAGCATATCAGAGCTCAGATCATTCCTTGGAATGGTTTCCTATTATTGGAGATTTGTCAAGTCGTTTGCAAGTATTGCGGCCCCATTAACTGATATCCTCAGGAAAGACAATGCCTACAAGTGGGACATAGCTTGTGAGACTGCCTTCCAGACGCTCAAGAATGAACTTGCTAAGCTGCTAAGCTTAAGAATACCAGACTTCAGAAAAGAGTTCACTCTGTGCACAGAGGCTTCAGATTATGCAATTGGTGGAGTGCTGAGCCAAGAACATGAGGGAAAGGAATACCCTGTTGCCTTTGAATACAAGAAACTGAACTCAGCAGAACAAAACTATCCAGTCCATGAGAAGGAGATGCTTGCTATAATACACTGTTTGAAGACATGGAGATGTTATATTGGAGGAGTCAAATGCACTGTGAAGACTGATCATGCCTCCCTCAAGTATATATTTACTCAGAAGGTACTCTCTAGAAGAATGACAAGATGGAGTGAATACATTCAGCAATTTGACCTGGAGATTGTCTACTGCCCTGGAAAAACCAACACGGTTGCTGATGCCTTATCAAGATTAGATCAAGTTGCACAACTCAACTTGGTGCATGAATCAGATTGGCCTAGCCTATTACCAAAGTACTTGGAGGACCAAGCCATTCCTAATGAGGTGGATGAAGATATCAAGAAGATAATCCAGGATGAAGCCAGCAAATTTGTTGTACAGGATGAAACACTCTACCAAATTGTTGATGGAAGCCCTATTGCCTATTGACCTTATGTTGCTTGCCTGGATTTAATACATAAGCTACACAATGGATATGGACATCTTGGGATTGAAGGAACCTATAGCCCTGTGAAAGCCAGAGCATGGTGGCCCAGAATGAAACAAGATACTGAGAAGCTAGTGAAAACATGCCCAAACTGCCAAACCAATCAAGGCAAGCCACAAAGAAGTGCCAATAGCCAGTGAACAAGAAGTTGCAAGTTTCATTTACCATGAGATCCTGATGAAGTTTGGATGCCCTGTGGAGATCTTATCTGATTTTGCTCCAACAGATTCCCTCTATCATCAGTATCTCTGGTTTCCAATTAATCCCATATTCTGGCTAATAGACTTGTTCCATTGTGCCATTGATCATAGTGCCAGAGAGAGCTGTATATTTTGTTATTAATTTGATATTTTAGGGTCATATGCATGTCAATTTTGATCCCAAATTGGCACTGTATGGCACCATCTGGTACTCTGTGGCATGATCAGGCACCATACGGCATGCTATGGCACTATTGGGCACTATGATCAGCTGGAATGATGGAACAAGTCTAACTACTTATAGCTTGCAGACTTTGCTGCAATTGCATGTGGACTTTTGTATGTTTTTGCTGCAGGAAATAAGTGTTCTTGGTGACTGTGTGTATTCAATAATAATGTGCTTGAATTACAGAGCAAATCACTGAGATCTAATGCATTTGAAAGCAATACTGTCTACTGTACCCAAAAAAGCCAGCCATCTTGCTGATGGCTAGGAGATATCCTGTGCATATAATAATATGCAATTTCACATGAAGGCCATCTACTAAGATCCTGCTGGAAAGCATAAACAATCATTCAGCAATCACCAGTCACTACTTTACTAACTGTATCTTAACAGCCACCTAATACTTGTGTAATGGCACTTAGCCACACTTGTGACCTTGCTCAAACTGGGTCAGGTGAGTTTGTAATGCCTTTAGGCTCACCTCAGCCTTTGGAATATGGCATGCAAGGTGATAACTTTGAAGAAGGCTCACTGATGAATTGTGAGCCTATATCCTGTATCAACAGTGCCATGCACAAGCCCAGTCAGATACCAATATGCAATGAGATAACACTAGAAGACAAAGATGACAAGGATACTTGATAGAGTCAAGTGCACCCAGTAATCCATTTACTGTTGATGATGTGATGTTATGGCTAGAAAAGTGGTGTGTTTTCACCAATATCAGTAGTGGGGGCTTTAAGGATTTACTACAACTTCTTGCCCATATCATTCCAGGATGCAACTTACCATGTACATGGTACAAATAGAAAACTATCATGTAACTGGCAACAAATGACCCAGTGACCATCCTGATACCAGCATGTATTAACAGTTGCATGGCACTCACACCAGAGAATGCCACCATTGCAAGGTATCCAACTACTTGGGAACTTGCCATCATAAAAGGAAAACTTAAAAACATTGGAGTGGAGGCCTCAAAATGCCAGAAGAAAGAGTAAAGTGCCTTTTGAGGCAATTGCCTTGATGTTAGAGTTAACTTGATAATTCAATGCTCCAGTGCAAGAAAAACAAAGAATGCCCAGAAGGCATTCAAAGACACCTACCAGTCATGTTTAGCTGCCAAAAGAATGTAACCTTGAAAAAATGCCTCTCTACAACAATGATGTTGGGCAAAGAAACAAAAAATCTGATCAACAGAATTGCCCTGCTAGTTGATGAGATGGAATCTCAGGGTGTACCTGTTATAGATGAATATGCAATAGTTACCCTCCTAAAAAGCCTGACAGACAGATTTAGGGACTCTTAGCAGCCTTGGAGTTAAGAACTGAAGATTCAACCCTAAACTACATATATCAAAGGCTTGCAGATGAAGATTTAAAAAATTAAAGTGCGTGTAGGATGGAAGAAGAACATGCTTTAATAGGACATGATAACCCACAAAGAAGGTGCAGGTGGCTCTTGAAGACAAAGTACAAGGCTGATGGTGCAAGTGAATTATCTAATGGAAGGCTTGTCACTAAGTGGCATTCCAAATAAATGGACTTGACTATGCCAAGACCTTTGCATTGGTAGCCATGTTTAGTTCTTTCATATCAATATTGGCTTTTGTAACTGAATACAACTTTTTATATATCAATTGCATGTGAAGCTGCATTTTTGAATGGGGAGCTTGATAAGGAATGTATATGAGCCAGCTTAATAGATTTGCAGACCACAATAGCACCTATTTGGTGTACAAGCTTAAAAATCCTCACATGGGCTGACCCCATGTCCAAGTGCCTGAATTGCAAGATAGATTCATATTTGGGATCATTGAGTTTTCTCGAGAGTACTGCTTACAAGAGTATCTAATACAGGACAGATAGAGCATATCAAGCTCTAATAGCTATATATATATATATGAATGATCTTATCACAGCCACCAATAACCAAGAAACATCAGTACAAATTAAATCCATTGTATCTAAAAAGTTTATAATAGCCATTCTGGGAGAGCTCTGCTACTACCTAGAGATAAAGGTCTCCATAGACAGAAGTACCAAGCATCAGCCAGACATGGAATATGCTGGATATACTTCAGAAGTACTATATGAACAACTGTGAACCATCTGTCACCCCCACTGACCACAAACCTAACTAAGTCAAATAACAACCAAATCATGAGAGCTTGTGGCTATCAGAAAGCCTGGAATGCTGTTACAAATCTATGGTTGGCAGACCAATATATATCATGCTGGGAACAAATGCTTATATCTCATTTTCAGTGGGAGTTGTCAGCTAGCATAATCAGATTTATGAATCTGATCACCTTGCAGCAGTTAAGCAAATTAGTAGATACCCAACAGGAACTGTGGAAACCTGCTTAAGAAGCACCTATGAAGACATAGAACAGGAGGTTGTGAGATACTCTGATGCTGATTTGGGACAAATTTAGAAGACAGAAGATCTTCCACTGGATATACCTTTCTTTACTGTAAGGAAGTATTATCATGGAGCTCAAGAGAGCAACCAACCATAGCACTGACTACCACAAAGGAAGTATATGTTACACTCAGTGAAGCAGCAAAAGAAGCAATTTGATTCAGAGTGTTCTCAAGGAATTGGTGTATGTCAAGAAATTCCTATTACTTTATTTCAGCAAATCAAGGGTGTATAGATTTAGGCAGTTATCCAACTTTTCATGCTAGAGCTAAGCAGATAGATATTAGACATCATTTCATATATAAAGCTATAGATATTAACCCAGTCAACTTAGTTTACTGTCACATAGATGAAGTGATTGCAGATGTATTTACCAAATCACTTGCTAGAGACAACTTCTGAATGTTCATTAGGACTAGTCAGTATGAACATTTAGTTGAGTGGAAGTAGTGTAAAGCTTTGTAATTCCATGTAAATACCAACCTAACTTAGTTGCATAAAATATTGGCTTTTAATCTGAGTGAATAGAGGCCAAATTCCTTGTTATAGAGGCCAAATTCCTTGTTAGGATTCATTTGGAGTATTTTTACCTAAACATCAGGTGTCCAGAGCATGAAGATTCTCAGAGTTGTCCAAATAGCCCCAAGCTTTGCACACATGCTCTTAGTACCTTTCTAAGCATATCTGATGGGTTTTTCATGCCAAAACCATGCCAAAGTACAATACAACTTTACATTCAGTAATTCATTAATTGAAAACCAGCTAATCTACTTGTACACCAAATCACTGCCAATATCTCCAAGACACCCACAACATGTTCCCTATGAAAAGTAACTGTGGTGATCACTTTAAAAGGCCAACACAAAATAAGAGTTCTATGATTAAGTGGTATTGATCCTATCAGGACACTGTACAGAGACCATTGAAAAAAAATTTCACCCTAGATTTCACAAAAAAATTAGTCAAAATTTTTCAGCACAACAATACAAAGATGGCTCCTGATTTGATCTCTGCCAATTCTGTCACTTTCTAATCCCAGACACTCCATCACCTCCTACATTTGTGTACATTAATTGGCTATTGCCTCTTTTTCACATTACTTACTTCCTGACTCTACCAGTTCTCTTACTTTCCATGCATATAGATTGATTAATTTCTGATGAGACTTCAGTTGTACCTCAGTTTTCAATTGTATTGCCCTATGCAAGTCCTATATCCACACTAACATTAAGCCCAACACCACATTGAACAAGTAACTCCATTTGAATCCACCATTGAATAAGTATACCTGCTGTAGCACCCTTTTTCCATTACTTTGGCAGGAACCTTCTGGCTTTGTGCAACTGTTTGTTTACCAGCTTGTTGGGAGATGATGATGCAATCAAATGAGTCATCAGCCACAACCTACAATGAGATATACAATTAGTCAGCAATTGATCTGGCAAAATGTATTTAAGGAGCTGCTGGAACCTCAATAAAAATCAGTTCAAGTTTTAGTGAATACAATACTAGCTTAACTCCCTATTCCTTGACAACTCTTACATCAAGAGTTGCAACACTGATAACCACCAAATCTTACCTATTAGCTGCTGATATGTTGAACTATTTGGTATTATTCTGCAGCTTAAAATTGACTTAACACTCTAGACTAATCTTAGACATTATAGGACTAGTTTACAGCCCTAACTTTGCTGGCTTCCTCAGATCTATGATCCTACAAATATTCCCCTATAGTCAAGATCAATCAAGCATCTTTTACCAAACGTTGTGTACTAACACTGAAATTGTTACAGAATGCTCCTGAATACTGAGAAACCTTTCTTACATGGTGTCACAACTGTAATACTTCTACAAAGGTATAAATACTGAGCCACTCTATGAATAAACCACAGCTCAGCCATTATCACTATTTCTAGATAAGTTTCTTATTTCTAAATTGCTTTTTAAGTTGCAAGAAGTTATGATCCCTGATTGTCTTGATTTATTGAAAGATGGCTTCTACCAGCAAACAGTCCCATACAAACATTTTCCCTGTAAAGGAAAGGTTTGATTGGAGGAAACACAGACTTTGGAGAATAAATATGCATTACTGCCTTGAGGAAAGAAAGCTTTGAGATATACTAGAAGGAAAAGAAGATGAGCCCAAAGGAACAGTAGAGAAAGTAGAGAAGTTTTAAGATAAGGAGAAAAAGGTCCTTAATGCCATATGTATATATATGCAAGATTTCTTCATTGGACAAATCCATGCTTCCAATACTGCCAAAGCAGCATGGGGATCAATAAAAAAGATCTTTAGAGCCAAGTCAGTATCATGCAATCTTTATTTGAGACAATAGCTCTTCAACACAAGGAAGAGGCCAGATGATGACATGCTGCAACTCTTTACCAGAATGGAGATACTTGCAGAAGAGCTTTAGAGTATTAATGCTGGTGTAGATGATGAAGAAAAGATACTCTGTCTGCTTTGCAGCCTACCAGACAAGTATCAGCCACTCACACTTTCTTTTCAAAGCAGAGAAGACATTTTGACTTTAGACTATGTCAAAGGAAAACTTCTCCATGAAGAACTAAGACATAATGATCAAGCAGAGAATATTGCAGACAATGTATTATTCAGCTCAGAAAGGCACATAAAAAGAAGGCAAAGCCACAAAATCAAAGAAATTGGTTTACTGTAACAACTGTAAGATACCAGGGCACTGGGCAAGAGAATGCAAGAAGAAAAGGCAGACAAAGAACAGAAGCTGGAGCAGGTAACCCATACAACTCTTGATGAACAATTATCTGTAACTGAACAAGAAAGTGCAAGCAAACTAAGTAATGAGTGATATATTGACTCTAGAGCATCACAGCATATTTGTGGTACAAAGGAGCAGCTCAGCAGCTCAAAGACTATTCCCTAAAGAAAGGTTTACCTGAAAGACAACGCTGCCTGGAAGTTGCCACCAGTGGGTCTATGCAACTAAAAATGAGTGATATCTCAGGTGCCACAACAGCAAAACTGACTGTTGTACTCTATGTACCTGGAATAGTTAAGAACCTACCCTCAGTCAGTAAAGCAACTGCTCAGGGACTGAAGTTTGCTTTTACTAAGCTGAGTTGCTCAATACTGAGTGAAAATGAACTAAAATTAGCTTTGGGAATCAGAGATCACACTATCTACAAGTTCAGACGGAAGATCATTGTACTTGAGTATAGACACATTGCTGAAACTATTGAAACTTACTGGGAGATGCAACAAAGAGGGCTGGGACACAATGGGGAAAAGAAAGAGCATATTGGTGAAAAAGTGGCTTGTTTTAGGCCTAAAATACTCAATTCCAATCAAATTGAGTGTCTGTAAGGGATGTTCATAGGGCAAACAAGCAAGGCAACATTTCAGGAGCTCAGAAGGCATCAAAACCACCAACATAATGGCTATGGTACACTCAGACATATGCAAGCACATCAGAACACTGTCCTCTGGAGCCAAAAGATACTTTATGACAGTTATTGATGACAAGACAAAATATACTTGGGTGTACCTCTTCAAAACAAAGGATGAGGCTTTAGAAGCAATTAAACACTTCAAGGACATGGCAGATGCACAAACAGGGTGAAAGTTGAAGGTACTTTGAGTGACAGTAGAGGGGATTACAGCTCAAAATAGTTTGCAAAATACAGCCCATCTACTGGTATACTTCAACATCCCACTCTTCCACATACTCCACAGCAAAATGGAGTAAAATGGTGTAGCAGAACATGCAAGTAGTACAATAGCAAAGATGGGAGGATCTATGCCACATGATAAGGAGATTAGACTACAAGTTCTGGGCTAATCAGTTGACACCTCAGTAAGCATCAAGAATAGATGCCCCACAACTGCACTCTGTGATTTTACACCCATTGAAGCATAAACAAGTAAAAAACCAGACCTACAAATGATACCCTTGATAGGTATTTGGCTGGAGTTAGTGACTAAAGGCTATTGCCAGATCTAGAGACTGGACTTTAAGGAAACATTTGCTCTGGTTACCTAGTTTAACTCCATTAGGGCAGATCTACCCCTGGCAGCTTTCCAAAGTCTAGATCTACACCAAATGGATGTCAAACCAGCCTTTCTAAATGGTGACTTGCAAGAAACTATATATATGGAGCAACCAGAAGATTTTACCAATCCAACAGACACCCATAAGACACAAGACTTTGTAAATCAGTGTTTGGCCTTAAGCAGGCACCAATAGAGTGGTGTATTGATATGGACACATATTTTGAGGATATTATGTTGATTTGCAACACTGCAGATCGCAATATAAATGTGGAACTGCTCAAACAGGTTGTGATCATTCTGTTTCTTTATGTGGACAACCTAATAGAAGCCACAAGTGTCCAGGAGGCACTAAAACAGACAAAGTTAGATCTTCAGCAAGCTTGAGGTGAAAGTACTTATTTCTTTATAATTGAAGTGAAACTTGACATATCCATGCAGAGAGTCGTGCTGAGTTGTTCTAAGTTCATCAGGGACATTTGTAGATGCTTCATAATGTGGCCCTATTGACAGCTGAAGCTGAATATATGGCTGCTTGTCAAGCAATTAAGGAGGCTATATGTCTAGAATACTATTCAAAGACTAAGGTCTCAATTCAGATGAACCAACATCTATTCACAAAGATAATCAAAATTGCATCTCATTGTCTAGGAATCCTACTAAACATGGCAGAACTAAGCACATAGATATACAACACCACTTTGTGAGGGACAATGAAGAAAATAACAAATAGAATTAACTCACTGTCCAACTGAAAAAATGGTGGCAGATTTGTTGACAAGGCCACCAGCTAGACCATAATTTGAGAATCTCAGAGAGAAATTAGGGTTAAGAAATTATTTAGCTGAGAGGGAGTGTTGAAATATTGGACTGCATGGAATCATTCCGCAGCTAAATGTTTACTTAATAACTCTAGACTAATCTTCGTCACTGTAGGACTAACTTACAGCCCTAACTTTGCCAGTTTCTTGAGATCTATGATTATATGATATTCCCCTATAGTCAAGATCAAATTGGCACTTTTTACTAAGCACTGTATACTAACCTTGAAGCTGTGACAGAATGCTCCTGAACGTTGAGAAGCCCTCCTTACTTAGTACCACAGCTGTATTACTTCTAGAAAGGTATTAATACTGAGCAATTTTATCAATAAACAACAGTTCAACAATTATCACTATTTCTTGGTTAGTTCTATATATCCAATGCTGATGATCATGAAAGATCCTGTCAATTATGGCTCAAGCTTCTGCCATGTGTTGTTTCTCTATAATTCAAGTTCCCTACTGTTGATGCCTCTGGTGATTTAGCTTTTGAAAATCTCTGCTTCATCTTTTCTGCCCTCTGAGATAACTTGGCCTGTGCCTCTTGACTTCTTTGTTCCAGCTGCTGATGTCAACTTGGCTGACTGATTTCATCTTCTAAGATGTCCACAAGCTTTGGCTGTGTGAGGACCCCTGGAATCCTTGGTTCACATCTGTGAACTACGTAAAATGGCAATTGTTGGGTGGTGTTGGGCACTCTAAACCTGCAGGGAAAAGTGTTTGATCTATGTATTCATCCTATCTACTGACAGTTGCATTTGCAAACTTGGTCAGCATTTTTGCATATAATCTATTAAGCCACTCAGTAGTTCCATTAGTTGCAGGGAGCTATGGTAAGGTTTTCAGATGTTTGCTCTGCTGCATATTTGGGGAAGCTTCCAATGTCTTTGCCATAGAGTTTGCTCTTCTATTGGATGAGTCTCTACAGGGCATCCAAACTTCATACGGATCTCATGATAGACAAAACTTGCAACTTCTTGCTCACTGGCTACAGGTACTGCTTTAGCCACTGGCCATTTAGTAGCATGGCCAATTGCTACCATGATCCAATACTTGCATTTGCTGGTGGTTGGTAGTCTTCCAATAAAGTAAATTCCACATCTCTCAGAAGGTCTTACACACTCTGAGGGAAAGAGATCAGCAATATTCTGTGGTTGGCCTTGGTTGACTTGGCAATTTGGGCATGCTTTCTCTAGCTTCTCAATATCTTGTTTCATTCTGGGCCACCATGCTCTGGCTTTCACAAGACCATAGGTTCCTTCAATTTCTAGATGTCTATCTCCATTGTGTAGCTTATGTCTAAAAAACAAAATACTCTCCTGCAAAAACTACTTGCACCTTCTGATTGTTAGCTTCCCCTTGGCTACATGTAAAAATACTGTCCTCCATTGTGCAAGCATAACTAAGTCTTTGTTATTGTCAATAAAAAAGGTTCCCTTGCAACATCACCCTTGAGGTGACCAACATCAGCAGCCTCTCCATTTATACATATGTTGACAAGTCATTTGTTTCTCACAGTTATCTTGTTCTCCAATTTTACAAATCCAATTAGCCATCATCCTCAAGTTCTGACAACTTTTATTTTCACATTGGTATCAAGGCCATTGTTGTTGCTGCTGGCAAACATGTTGTCTACAGACCTTATTCTACCCCCAGAGATCTTCAGCATTCTCTTTACAATATCCTCTCTTTGCTCAGACAATACCGCTCTTGCAAAGTCATCTCCATCTATCTGCCTAAGTCTATGGATCTTGTCTCTTCCTTTGATTCATATTCAATGATGTTCTCTTCCACTAAAGATATGCTACCTCTAATACTTGCCCAACTGAACTATTAGAAAAAAATCTTAGGCAATATCTTTTCAACAAAGCCATGCCCATATATAACATAACTTTGCCCTGCAAGTGAATTCAGTCCAGGTCAGCAATCAGGAGCCTGTTTTGAGCCATTATTTTGCCATCAACTTGGAATTATTGCCCCTTGACTTGATCTTATGGTGGGCTTGTGAGGCATTTAGTTGGTTTGGCTACCAAAGCAAATTAAATAATATGGCAGTGTAGCAATAGTCATATGATACGCATTGTACATTTTTGAGCCAACCCAATGGGTAATTCAGCACCTACCCTTATAGAATAAGAAACTCAATGGTACATTTGCCTTCTTGCAGACCTCTGTTGGCATTGTAATAGCAGTGTAGCAGCCTACAGCTACCACTGTAGTGTGCTACTGTACAAATTTATCAAATGGTATTTCCTTTTCTACCTCTGCTTGAGCCAATCATGTATTCTACTATGGAATCACCTCTGATTTTTTGCTTACCCTCTGCAGCTGCAGGTATTCCATATATATTTTGCATAAAAAAAATATGACCACCTGCTTACTAACCTGTAAATATGTGCACACCCACTGCAACTGATTCATGTCAATCACCTCACTTTGTAGTGTTTCATCATAGCAATTGCATGGTTGTCATATGTCTTGTATTGCTGATAACATATACATTATGTGAGATATGCTTGATTACTGCCACTTTTGCCATTAGTACCTCCTAAATATCTGCAGGGTATGTCTTGGTACTCAACCAATATGTTTCTTTAACATACTAGATTTTGGTCCCCCATATAGGTGCTCTCTGCGTCTTGATTGTGTGAATTCTATATTAAGTGGTGTAGAAATGACTTGTTACCAGTAGAAAACCGGCATACTTTGGTAAAGTTGTCCTTTTATGAACTAGTTACATATTCTGTCCAATCCATCATTGAATTACTTAACTGATTACCCATGAATGGGAGCTGCTTAACTTTTTAATGTCAAAAGCATATGTGTTTCCATGTGAGCATTGGTCCTCTATATTTTCCAACTCTTCCCTGTTGTCCTCCATAAGCCTGCTCATCATATTCATTATGGTCTTGAAGGCTGTATTCTAGTTATGATAGGGCTACAGTGGTACCTGCAATTTGACTTGTCTTGTTATATGCCAATGCATCTGCTCTATAGGAAGTTCCAATAAGGTGAAACAAGGCCTGACACTCTGCATATACCAAGTAAAATAGAGTTATGAATCAGAACAGTAGTGGCAACAATCTGTGCATTCAACTTTATGCTTGTAGTATTACCACCAAAACTCTATCACAAACTTGCTATATCAAAGCTTTAGATGAGCCAAACTGGCTTTGGTGAACTGCTGCTGCATTAATACTCCTGCATGGCAGACATATAACTCTCTAAGCTTCCAAAACTCTCTTGGTAAAAGCAGCTTAAGAAGGCTACTTGAATACACATATCTAGCTCATCAAGACTTTGCATTTGTGTTAGTGCATATGCATATGACAATTGACTCAAGCTTATGACAGGTACTTTGGGCAGTAGATACCCAGTAATATCTTGTCATCTTTTTCACATTTCACTGGTGTCTCCAGGGCTCATGTAGCTTGGAATGCCACAATTAGAACTTTGTCATCAGTGCAGTGATACTACTAAGGAGCAATTCATTGCACCCAATAGAAAGTTTTTGCTCTAACATATTCCCTCCATTTTGAGTATAGACAATTTTGCATAATTTTATTGTCTAATAGATTATAGCTTGCAAGCTTTGCTGCAGTTGCATGCTGACTTCTGTATGTTCTCTCAGTGGAAGAATGTTTCTCCTAATGGTGGTGTTATGGGAAAAATCAGATACTACAAGACTAGTGGCAAGTTCAGGTTGATGAGAATTAATGGTCAGCAGGATTTCAGTATATTTTGGAAGTGTTTGCTCTTCATTGATATTGGGCAGTACATCATAGCATTACATCTTGCTAGACTGCATGTGCTTCCTTACATGCTTCATTACCAGAATATATTCAGAGCATGAATAACATATTCCTCAGGTGGTGGTGGATTTCAGCAAGTTGGACACCTTGCAGTGGTGGCATTCTCTATGGTGAATACAATACCACTGCTAACACATGCTGGTATCAGGACATTCTCTGGGTCATATGCAGCCAGCCACATTTTAATACTTCATTTGTACTACATATATGGTAAGTTATATTCAAGTAAGGTTTTGGCAAGAAGTAGTGGTGGCCATAGCTGATCTTGGTGGAAACACATCACTGCTGTAGCCATAACATCAGATCATTCACCAGTATGTGAAATGCTGCCCTAACTTGGTTGCATAAGATATCCCTGAAATTTTTTATATGTATGTTTTCTCCTTTGAATTATAAAATTTTGCCTGGCTGATACTGAGTATTATTTTGAGAGCAGATTGGCTCACAATCTATCAGTGAGCCTTGGTTGTCAGAGCTATCACTCTATGGGCCATATTCAGAAGGCTAAGGTGAGCCAAAAAGTGTCACAGACTCACCTGACTGATTTTGCACAAGGTGTCCAGTGTGGCTAGGTGCTATTACAGAGGTATCAGGTGTCCAACTAAATATTGTTGGTTTGGCAGTTCCTAATGAATGCCTAAATATGACTGTGGTAACAAAGCACAGACCATGTTCCTAGTAATATTTCCTATGCTTCTTGTATGCTTCATGGCAGAGAGGCTTGTTACAAAAGCGATGTGATCTTTTTGCTTTCTCTTATGGTTTGGAATCATAGTAGTCTAGTCCATTGGGCAAACAGCACAACACTTAACAGTGTAATGCTAATTTATCATCTTCTTGTCAATTCTTATAAGAGTTTAACCAGTTTTATGTTTGACACACTTTACATCCATGAATGTAAGACGCAACAATGACCTACTAGAGTAATTATTATAAGTAGAGCTGTGGCATTACATACACCCGTATATATTACACTTTTTACTCTTTGGCTTGACCTGCTTCCATACATATGGAGCCAGGAAATAAAACCACAAAGTCTGGTTCCTAACCAATCCTCACTGTGGACAATAGCCAAAGAGCAGCTAGACAACAACTTGCATTAACATTCTTTACAATAAGCAGAGTAACATGTAAAAAAGGACAAAATGGCAATGTGCCCATACAAGGTAATAATGAAAGCTCATCAGACTTGCAGTGATATAGGCAGCTGCAAATCTCTGCAGAGCTGCAAGGTGATCAAATGCTGATGCAGATGAAATGGAGCATATACTGTGCCTCCAGTGGACAACCTGCAAGTGACTGTTGCAATATCACCACCACCAGTGGAAGCATAAAAGTTGTCAGCTCTTATCAATGCTTTGATAAGACAATTAGGCTCACTGACTAATAGGATCCTGTGGGCTGCAGATATCAGGAAATTTCCTGAGACAGGATGAGTGGATAATGCATACAGAGCAATCAATATCTGAGGTTGAAAATACAATATCATAGATGCAAAGAAGGAACTCAAGTAGCTGAATGAAACAGATTATAATGAAGGCTGTGGCTCTTGACTCATTTAATAGTGTCATCTTCACCCAATGGGATCTTACTTAATACACACATTATTGCTTGATAAGTAAATGCGGATTTATCTGCTGTTAAACACCATGATCAAGTAGTAAATACTGATTTACTAAAAGGCTAAATGCAATGCTACTTAACTGAAAACTGCCCCACCTAAGCATTTAAGCAGTGGACTATAGTACCCTTAAGACAGGCATTTTATAGGATCATCAGAACTTCCAGGCCAAGCTTTGATATGTTAAGAAAATATATTGTGAAAAGCGGAAACCTTTAAAGGAAGTAGAACAAGGGATCCACAGCTAAAAGCCCATGGCATCCTTAAGAGCCCATTGAAAGCAAGTATAAAAGCTTTGCACAAGCAGCAAAGAAATATGAAGTAGCCAGAGAAGGGCTTTTAAGGAAAAAGCAGGCAGAAAAAGATGCATCAGTGCCTTGTTTATCAAGCAAAAAGCATAGGATCATTAAAGAAGTACCTGTCCAGAATAGTGTGAAGGACCTGGTATCAATAAACACCAGTGGCTTCCTCAGGAACTTATCACTGCCAGGAAACAAAGCTCAAAACATGTAGGGAAGAAATGACAGGTTGCTAGAAGAGTGTCAGTAGCTGTCAAGCAGGCCAAAATAGATGGACCAGTGCCTCATTTACTGAGAACACCTAGCTCAATACTAGAAGCTATTCCAGGTACATAGAGTACGTCATTCAGTTTTGCTGTTGTTGCCCCTGAGTTATCACTCATATTTAGTTGTATAGACCCACTGGCATTAGCTTCCAATGCAGAGTTATCTCCCAGATAAGCCTTTCTTACAGGAATAGTCTTTAAGTTGCTGAACCAATCCTTTATACCACAAATATGCTGTGATGCTCCAGAGTCAATATATCATTCATTACTTTGGTTACTTGCACTCTCTTGTACAGTTACAAATAACTGTTCATCAGTAGTTATATGGCTTGCCTGCTCTAGTTTCTGTTTTTTGTCTGCTTGTTTCTTCTTGAATTCTCTTGCCCAGTGTTCAGGCTTTTTACAGTAGTTACAGCAGCCAGGTTTTCTTTGGTGTGTTGCTTTCCCTTCTTTTCTGTGTCTCTTTCGGAACTGAATAAAGCATTATCTTCAATTTCCTCTGCTTGATTGTTATGTCTGAGTTCTTCATGGAGAAGTCTTCCTTTGACATAGTCTGAAGTCAAGTGGTCTTCTCTGCTTTCAAAAGAAGGTATGAGTGGCCCATAGTTGTCTGGTAGGTTGCAAAGCAGACACAGTATCTTTTCTTCATCATCTGCACCAGCATTAATACTGCAAAGTTCTTCTGCAAGTGTCTCCATTCTGGTAATGAGTTGTAGCATTTCATCATCTGGCTTCTTCCTCATGTTGAAGAACTTTTGTTTCAAATAAAGCTTGCTTGATATTGACTTTGCTCTAAAGATCTTCTCTAAGGATTCCCATGCTGCTTTGGCAGTATTTGAGGCATGGATTTGTCCAATGAAGGAGTCTTGCACATTGATGTATATGGCATTGAAGGCCTTTCTCTCCTTCTCTTGAAACTTCTCTACATCTTCTGCTGTTCCTTTGGGCTTGACTTCCTTTCCTGTTACCATGTTACAAAGCTTTCTTTCCTCAAGATGGATCTGCATCTTGATTCTCCAAAGTGTGTAGTTCTTCCCATCAAACCTCTCCTTTACAGGGAAGATGTTGGTATTGCACTGTTTGCTGGTAGAAGTCATCTTTTAGAATAGATTAAGGCATTTGGAGCTCATAAACTGTTGCAATTTACAAAGTGATTTGGATATAAGGAACTTATCAAGAAATAGTGATAATAGTTGAACTGTTGTTTATTTGTAAAGAAGCTCAGTATTTATACCTTTGTAGAAGTAATACAGCTGTATCATTAAGTATGGAGGGTTTCTCAATATTTCAAAGCATTCTGTAACAGTTTCAGGGTTATTATATAATGTTGGGTAATAGTGCTTATTTGATCCTGACTATAGGGGAATAATCATAAGATCATATATCTGGAGAAAGTGGCAAAGTTAAGGCACTAAATGAGTCCTACAGTGACTAAGACTAGTCTAGAATTGTTAAGTAAGTTTTTAGCTGCTGAATGATACCAAATAGTCCAATATTTCATCATATCTTTGGGCACTTTTGTTGTTCTACAATGACTGTACAGTGCTCCTATTCTGTTAATTTGGGAAATGGCTCAATTTTTGGCTATGACACTGAGCTACTTCAGTTCCTTCTTTGCAGTAAAGATACTGCTTTCTCCAGATGAGGTATTGATTACTCTACAGGTATTATCTGCACAGCCTGTTTCTGGCCTATTTCCTGATTTCTGTGGGCCATGACATCTATCCTATCAGCCACTGCACCTAATTGCCTCATTAATGCTTTGGTATGAGCTGACAACAACTTGCTAATACAGACAGTGGTGATGATATGATGGTCACTTGCTGGCCTTCATCCAAAGATACTGCTTTTTGTACATTCTCATCTGCCTGAGCATTATGGTCAGCTTGCGGTCCTGCAAATGTTCTCAATTTCCTACTTGACTGAGCACCTGAGGAGTCTGCATTATTACCTTCAGTGGGCATACTGTCAGCATGGCCTTTTGAATATAGTACTGCTTGTTGCACTGATTTTCAAGGTAAGCTGTTGTCTAACCGTTCTTCTGCTGCTGTCAGTGGTGGGGTTTTGTTGGGAACCAGATGACTTTGCTTTATCCCTATGAAAACTAATTTGGTCCTGCAGGTGGCTCTGATCCAGGCCAGCCATCAGGATCCTGTTTGGAGACCATTATGATACCAGCAGCTTGGAATTAGTGACCCTCTTGACAAGCTCATGACAGGATTCCAACAGCATTTTGCTAATTTTACTGCCAAATAAAGTTATAAAACACTATGGGGTTTAGTTGGTGCTGCAACAATAAGTGCATGGCATTATTGCAGTCTCAATGCACTCTACAGCTATTTCAAATGGATCTAGCTGGTTAATACATCCAACTGCATTGTATGGCAAAAAATATAATGGTATTTTGACAGCCTCATTGCAGGTCTCTGATGGCATTTTACAGCAGTATGGCACCCTACAGCTAGCTCTGTATAGTGCCACCATTCCAATTTACCAAATGGTATTTTGTATTTCTTCCTCACCTTGTGCATTCATATATTCCACTGTAGAATCACTCCTCTTTACTTGCCTAACCACTACTACCTTGGGTATCCCACCTGTGGCTAGAATCAAAAAAAACTATGGCCTCCTGCTTACTAACCTCTACAAATGTGCATACCTGCCCCAATTGATATACTTCTATCACCTCAACTTTATGCCTATTTGGTGTGATACTTGCTGAATTGCCATATACCTTCTACCGCTGGTAATACATACATCTTGCAAACATATGCTTAGTAGCTGCCACTTCTGCTATTAATACCTCCTGAATATCTGCAAAGAACTTTTTGGTGCTTAGCCAATATATTCCTTCACCCTGCTGGATACTAGTCCCCCTTAAAGGTGTGCTCTGGCTCTTGTTTGTGCAAACTCCTTATGGAATGGTGCAGAAGCTGGCTATTGACTAAGAGAAATCCACCATACCTTAGCAGAGTTTTCCTTATAACAATCAGTTGCTTGATGCACCCCATCCAACTTTGCATTACTTAACTAATTACCCACACATTGGGGCTGCATAGCTTCTTAATGCCATAGGCATAGGTGTCTCCATATGCACATCTGTCCTCAATATTGGGCAACTCTTCCTTACTGTCCTCAGTGTGCCAACATATCACATCCACAACAGACTTAGAGGTAATATTCTTGACAAGATTGGGATATGGTGGTACCTGCAACTTGATTCATCTTGCTACCTCCCCATACATCTGCTCCATAGGATACTTCCAAAAGGTGAAGCAAGGCCCAATATTCTCCACATACCAAGCAAGATGGAGTAGAGAATGGATACAGTAGCAGCAGAGATCTATGCATTTAGCTTTATGCTTGTAGTATAGCGGCTCAAATCCTGCTACAAACTCCGTGCACAATAGCCGTTGATGTGTTAAGTTTGCATTGGTGATCTGCTTTTGGATAAATAATCCTACAATGTTCACATATGACCCCCAATGCTTCCAAGATACTCTTGATAAGAATGGCTTCAGGCTGCCACTTGAATAAATACATATCAAGTTCATCTAGACTTTGCATTTGTATTGCCGCATATATGTATTAATATTAATTGAAGTCTGTGAGAAGTACTCAGGGTAGTAGGTATTCTGTAATGTCTTGCCAACTCTTTTATACTCCTCAGGTATCTTGAAGGGCTCATTTAGCTTGAAATGTGCCATGTACAACTTGGTCATCAGTATAGGGATATTGTTGAAAAGCAAGTGCATTGCTCCCAGTGGAAAGCATTTGCCCCAACAGATACTCTGTATCTTAAGAGTCTCTGGTTTCCAATTGATTCAATATTCCCACTGTGGTGGTTTATAGGTCTAAGGGTGAGATACGTCCAACACTTCTCAAGTGTTTTGTGTGTGGGGTGTTCACTGGGTGCAATAACCTCTGGTAAAAGCTTGCTAGGAATACTTGGGTTCTGTCTCTAATCTAATGTGAAGGGGAATAAAGCCACAAGCTTGTCAAGGGAATACTATTAAGCTACAATCCACAACTTAGTTGGCACCTTAACCAAAGTATGTGCTGGGTTCAGCATCCTTTGAGATGACAATGTACTAAAGTTTCCAAAGTCAAAACAACTGTAAACTCCACTAGCAGTGACTTGATAAGAATGCAGCTGTGGTCAATAGTTACAAAGACAGAAAAGTATCTTTGCCTGTACAAGAACAAACTTGAGAAAGAATCAAATATAATAAAAGATACCTACTCTGAGTATTCCTCCCAAGTAGTGCCTCCAAGGTCAGTTGGCTGTCAGCACGGTTTCCTGGGAGTGTCCTGTGGTCTGGGGTTGGAAGTTCAGGTGGCAGCAGGTAGCTGTGATCACACTAATCAACAAGTTGGAATATTGATAAAAGGGATGATGATTTATTCTTGAGGGATAGCCTCCCTTATATACTTTTCTCACTGGCTAAGTGATTACTAAGCATGGTATTCCAGAAGGTTCAGGATATCAATAGAAATCTTAATGACATCACAATGACCTAAGAATGTTCCAAGTAGGTGCCAGAAGGTTCTAAGAGGCACAGCACATCCAACCAATCAGGAATCAGTATTCTGAAACCTGTGTAACATAGGGATACATATATGGTATGGAAATGGTAGGGATGGTGACACTGGTTGATCATGTGTCATTAGTACTGGTGTGGGTACTTGCCTAATATAGAAGCACTTATAGCTAGTAATCATACGTAAAGTGAGAGGTAACTTATGCAATAAGGTAAGCAGGTGTGATAGTCAACCGGCTTATGGGATAGTTCTGATTGGGTAAGACAAACGGGATAAAACTAAAATAAGTGTAGTAGAGATATATGGAAGTAGAAAATAAGGGAATGAGCACATCTGTTAGTGGGTGTCACTGTCACCCCACTACACTGCTAATGGCTTATAGCTTGCCAACTTTGATACAATTGCATGCAGACTTCTGTATATTCTCTTGGTGGGAAGCTGATGTTCTTAGCATTGGCGTATGGGTAAAATTACTGTTTGTGAGCTACAAAGTGCGTACCCTGGATCTCACACATTTGACAGCTATACCATCAGTTTTGCCCAGAAAAGCCGGCTATCTTGCTGAAGGCAGGGGTGACTCCAGTGCAGATAATAATACGAGCTTTGACATTACAGCCATTTACTGCTATCCTCCAGGAAAGTGCACAGAATTCATCCAGCAATGGATACAGGTGGCTATCCTGGTTGAACGGTGATTTAGGCTCAGATATAAGTGAGACTACCATCAGAGCTTGGCTCTGATAATCTAGGATTGGCAGCAAATTTGGGTTGACAAGCATCAGTGGCCAGCAGGATTTTTTGGTAGTACTTGTTTAATGAGAATCCATCAAGTGCTAAGGCAAAGACATGGTCATACATACCTTCAAAGTAGCCTGTGCTTCTTAGCTGTTTGTAATGTTTGCAATCAAATACACTGGATATGTTTGCGCTTGATTGGTACTGAGTTTGATACTTTGTAGCTTTGTAATATTTGTTCGATATATGAGCTTCTTTTGATAGGGTGTTACCAGAATATATCTGGAGAATGAGCAATGTTTTCCCTCAATGGTGATGGATTCCTGACAATTTGGACATGTTACAATGGTAGCATATTTGGATGTGAAAAAAATGCAACTGTTAACACATGCTGGAGTCAGGATAGCCTCTGAGTCATTTGTTGCCAGCCACATGATGGTTGTCCACTTATACCATATAAATGGTAAGCTGCATTGAGGGATGATATTGGCAAGAAGTAGAAGTAGATCCTCAAAGCCGTCATTACTGATATTAGTAGAAACATGCCACTTCTCTAGCCACAACATTACAGCACTCACCAGTGGATTGATTACTGGGCTTGCTTGGCCCTATAAACTATCTTGAGCATTTTTTTCAATGGATGTTTTCTCATTACATATTGAGATTTGACCAGGCTCATGTGTGGTAATGTTGTTACAGGGGATAGGCTCACAATCCATCATTGAGCCTTCTTTGTCAGAGCTATCACTCTGAATGCCATATTCAGAAGGCTGAGGCGGGCTTAAAGGTGTCATGAACTCACCTGGCTCAGTTGGCACAAGGTGACAAAGATGGCCAGGTGCCAGTATAGAAGTATCAACTGGTTAATAAGATAATGTTGATACAGTTGGGAATGATCAATGGTCAAGTATTAGTTGTGTGGCAAGACACTGGCCATGATCCTTGTAGTACTTCCTATGCTTTCTATATGGCTGAGAGATTTGCTAGAACAGCCACATGGTTTGTTTCTCTTTACTTACAGTGTTGAATCAAAGTGGTCTTGTCCATAGGGCAAACAGTTTGACCTTCAGCAACATGGCACTATTATATCACTTACTGGTCAATACTCATGTGAATTCAAGAGAGTTTGTATTTGAGACACTGCAGCAACATGAATGTAATATTCAATGGTGACCCACCATATTAAGCATTAGACTTGTTTCATTGGATAGTGCCACATTGAGCCATGAGTGCTAAATGATGCCATAGTGTGCTAGAGAGGCTAAGTAAACCTGTACTTGGCCACAGAGTGTAAAGCATAGCTCTGCATCTTCATGCAAAGCAGCCCCTGTGCTTCACCTATGATGCAGGAGAAAATTCATTATTTGATGTTTTTTTGAGGATCAATGTTGTGCAGGATGTGTAAGAGCACAGAAGCACTGAGAACATGCACCGGGTACTCAATACCCATGGCACTCTGAATCTAGCTCCTGTGGCTTGTAACATGTCACAAAAATGCATGGCACTATCTTGGTCCACTGGTACTATCTGGCACTATATTTAATTATTAGACCTAAAGTAAGATCTATACAAAGAACTCATAGTGCCAGATAGTACCAGTGGACCAAGATAGTGCCATGCATTTTTGTGACATGTTACAAGCCACAGGAGCTAGACTCAGAGTGCCATGGGTATTGAGTACCTGGTGCATGTCCTCTGTTCTTCTGTGCTCTTACACATCCTGCAAAACATTGAACTAAAAAAAAAGGTCAAAAAATGGATTTTCTCCAACACAATGGGTGAAACACAGGGGTGGCTTTGCATGAAGATGCAGAGCTATGTTTCACACTCTGTGGCCAAGTGTAGGTTTAATTAGCCTGCCTGGCACACTATGGCATCATTGGGCACTCATGGCTCAATGTGGCACAATCCAATGGAACAAGTCTATTATAAATAAAACTGTGGCACCATATATGCATGTATATGTAACATTATTTCCCCTTTTGCTTGACTCACTTCCATATTTATGCTGCCAAAAAATAAAGTAAAGTCTTCTAGTTCCCAACCAAACCCCACCACTGATGGCAACAGAAGAATGGTTGGACAATAGCTTACTTTGACAATCAGTGCAACAGGCATGGCTACATCCAAAAAAGGCCATTTTGACAGTGTGCATACTGAACATACTAGACTTGTTCCATTGGATAGTGCCACATTGAGCCATGAGTGTCAAATGATGCCATAGTGTGCCAGAGAGGCCAAGTGAGCCTATACTTGGCCACAGAGTGTGAAACATGTATCTGCATCTTCATGCAAAGCAGCCCCTGTGTTTTACCTGTGATGCAGGAGAAAATCCATTTTTTGACGTTTTTTTGTGGATCAATGTTATGCAGGATGTGTAAGAGCACAGAAGAACTGAAGACATGCATCAGGTACCCAATACCCATGGCACTTTGAATCTAGCTCCTGTGGCTTGTAACAAGTCACAACAATGCATGGCACTATCTTGGTCCACTGGTACTATCTGGCACTATATTTAATTATTAGCCCTAAAGTAAGATCTATACAAAGCACTTATAGTGCCAGATAGTACCAGTGGACCAAGATAGTGCCATGCATTGTTGTGACTTGTTACAAGCCACAGGAGCTAGATTCAGAGTGCCATGGGTATTGAGTACCAAATGCATATTTTCAATCCTTTTGTGCTCTTACACATCCTGCACAACATTGACCTAAAAAAAAAGGTCAAAAAATGGATTTTCTCCAACACAATGGGTGAAACGCAGGGGCTGCTTTGCATGAAGATGCAGATCTATGTTTCACACACTGTGGCCAAGTACAGGCTCACTTAGCCTCCCTGGCACACTATGGCATCATTTGGCATGCATGGCTCAATGTGGCACTATCCAATGGAACAAGTCTAATAATGCAGACTCCTCAGGCTCCCACTCAAGTAGGCAATTGATAACCTCTGCAGAGCTGCAAGCTCACCATTAAACTCTGGCAGATGAGAATGTAGCCAATGCAGTACCCTCAGTTGAAGACCAGCAAGTGGCTGTCATAACATTGCTACTGCCCATATTGGCAAATATGCTGTAAGCTCATACCAAAGCATTGATAAAGCAATTATGTGCAGTGGCTGATAGGAGGGATGCAACAGCCAAGAGAAATCCAGTAATAGTCCAGAAGCAGCATGAGTGGGTAATAGGTGTAGTGCAATGAATATCCCAAGTAGAGAAAGCAGTATCTTTACTGCAAAGAAGGAACTCAAGTAGCTTAATGCTGCAGCCAAGAGTTGAGCCATTTCCCAAGGTAACAGCAGAGGAACACTGTTCAGTATTTGAGGCACAACAACAGAGCCCAAACATAAAGCTCACAGAGTAACCTATCACAGTATGGGAGGGAGACAATGTGGTGCATATACCAAAGCCTAAAAATCAAAAGACACTGATATATGTGAAGCTATTGCAAGCAATAATCAAGAGTGGGCTAATATTCAAGAGGCCATCTAAGATCTAGCATGCCATTGCCTTAAGGCCAGCATATCATGGGACCATCAGAAACTCAAGGCAAAGCAGAATGTGCTTGACCTGTTCCATCAGCATTATCCTGAATTCAAACAGGAAAACAGATATTGGGCTAGCATTGGTATGCTAAGAAAGTATGTTATGAATAGCAGAAACTATCAAAGGCAGAAGAATAAGGGTGCCATGGCTAAAAACCAGCAGCTTCCTCAAGAGCCTGTTACAAGCAGGGCCGAAATCTCTAAACAAGCATTGCAGAGATGTCAGGTAGCTAGAAGAATGCCTATAGGGGACAAGCAGGCAGACACAGATGCACCAGCACAACATTTATCAAGGAAAAAGTGTAGTGCCACTCTAGAAGCACTCAGTCAAAGTGGCAGTGAAGGGCCTGGCAGTGATAAAAACCAGCAGCTTTCTTAGGAGCCCACTACAACTACAAGTGAGAGCTTAAAGCAAGTGGAAAAGAAACAGCAGGTTGCCAGGAGAGTGCTGTCAAGGAAGAAGCAGGCCAAAACAGGTGAGTCAGAGCAGAATTCTTCAAGGGGAAAACATAGTTCATTACAAGAAGCACTCAGACAAAGTAGCAGTAAAAGACCAGGCAGTGATAAAGGAAAAGGCAAAGGGAAAAATGGCTAAGCCTGAGACATGGAAGCTTGCAAGAAAAACTGCAGTTCTTGCCAATTGATGCCAGAACCCTGGAATAGACTGAATGCCATCATAGCCATGAAGAATTACCAGCAAGAAAACAGCTGTTCTTCCAAGAGTTGAAAGTGCAGCCAGTTGAGCTGCACTCCAGCAAGGTAGATGAGTTTGCCAAAAATGGCAACTTGTCTACCGCAGCCTCCACATCCTCCTTTGTTGATAGAGTGAAGATCCAACCTACAAATAGGGCTACAGCATCAAGACCTTAGAAGACTATCACAATGCCATCAGTGGAACTTTGGAACATTAATAGGCACACTGGGATGTTGCAGCACTTATTCAAGAGCAGTGCTCAAGAAAACGCACCTGAGTATTACAAGGATTTATTGCAAAGACTGGCAGATGAGGTGCTAGACCTTGCAGTGCTGGCTAAAGACCAGGACATGTGGGATCCTGTGAATGAACAGTTGCATAAAGCCATGGATCCCCACCAAAGTCATGGAAATATAGCCTTACAGCAGAAATACCTATTGGGTGGTGGATTTTAATGTGTACAGTATAGGGACTTATGTAGGTCAAAATAATTGGCAATTGAAGTACAACTGAAGTTTCAATGGAAATAAATCAATTTGTATGCATGAAAAATATGAGAAATGGTTGGTTTGGGAAGTAAGGAGTGTGAAAAAGAGGCAATAGCCAACTAATGTACACAACTATAGGAGGTGATTGAGTGCCCAGGATTCAAAAGTCAGCAAATTAGCAGGGAACCAATCAAAAGCCACTTTGTATTGTTATGATGAGAAGTTTTGACTAGGTTTTTTGTGACATCTGGGGTACAATTATTTTTCAATGGTCTCTGCATGGTGTCCTGACAGGATCAGTACCATTTAATCACAGGACTTTAAATTTGTGAAGGCATTCTAACAGGATCTCACAGTATTTTCTCATTGGGTATTTTTTGGCAGCATATATATAGGAGTAAGTCAAACCAATGGGTAAATGGTGTTGCATATACATGTATGTGTAGTGTCACAGCTTTATCTATAATGCTTGCTATGGCAGGTCATCATTAAATTTTACATCCATGTAGGTGTAATGTCTCAAATACAAGACTGTCTTGTGATCACATGAGTATTGGCAAAAAATAATATAATAGTGTTATGTTGTTGAATGTCAGATTGTTTGCCCCATGGACAAGAACACTTTGATTCAACATTGGAAGAGAAGAGAAAAAAACAATGTGTCTATTGTAGCAAGCCTCTTAGCCATGAAGCACACTGACAGCATAAGAAGTATAATAAGGATCAAAGCCAGTGTTTTGCCACATAAGTTATATTTGACTATTCATCAGTCACCACTCTACCAACTTTATCTTGACAGTAAGTCAATACTTTTATAATGGCACCTGACCATTCCTGTCACCTAGGGCAAACTGAGTCAGGTGAGTTTGTGAAGCCTTTAGGCTCACCTCAGCCTTCTAAATATGGCATGCAGAGTAATAGCTCTGAAGAAGAAGGCTCACTGATGAATTGTGAGCCTATCTCCCCTAACACAAACATCCTGCATCAGCCTGGCAAAATTTCAATATGGATTGACATAATATTTGTGGGAAAAAATGCCAAGGATACTTTATGGAGTCATATGACCCCAGTTATCCATCTACTGGTGAATGGCAAGATGTTTAGCTAGAGAAGTAGTGTGTTTCCATTAATACTAGTAATGGGGGCTTTGAGCATTTACTACTACATCTTGCCAAAATCATCCCTCAATGCAACTTGCCATGTACATAGCACAAATGGACAACCTTTATGTGGCTGGCAACATATAGCCCAAAGACTGTCCTGATGCCAGCATGTGTTAACAGTTGCATTGCAGTGACATCAGAAAACTCCAGCATTGGAAGGCGTATAACTTGTCAAGAATGCATCACCACTGGGGGAAAACATTGTTCACACCCCAGATACATTGCAGTAATACCATGACTAAAGAAGATTATGAGATCCAAGAAATATTGTGAAGCTACAAAGTAGTGTACTCAGTAACATTCAAATGCAAACATATCCAATATATTTGATTGCAAACAATACAAACAGCTAACAAGCAAGGGTCACTTTAAAGATTTTTTTAACCATGCCTTTGCCTTGGTGCTTGATGGATTCTCATTATAGAAGTAGTGTACCAGCAAATCCTGCTGGCCACTGATTCTCATAGCCTGCATCTGCTGCCTACTTACAGTATAAGAGCAGGAATCAAATAGTAGTCTCACTGGTATCTGGGCCTAAATCACCATCCCACCTAGATAGCTACCTATATCCATTGCTGGATGAGTTTTTTATGCTTTCCAGCATGATAACAGCAAATGTCTGTCATATCAGAGCACATACTATTATCGGCATTGAAGATACCCCAGCCATCAGCAAGATAGCCAGCTTTTCTGGGCACAATGGTCAGTATTGCTGCTATATGTGTGTGAGATCCAGGGGATTTACTTCTTAACTCACACGCATTATTATTACCCAAACACCAACACTAAGAACATCATTTTCCTGCAGAGAGATTGTACAGAAGTCAGCATGCATTTGCAGCAAATTTGGCAAGCTAAAAGCCATTGGCCAAAATATGGAATTTATTGGAAGCCAGATATACTTAAGATAGAGGGTTTCTGTTGAAGAAAAAGCTTTCTACTGCAAGCAGTTCATTTGCTTTTCTACAATATTCCTATACTGATGACCAAATTATACATGGGGCAACTCAACTTAAATGAGCCCTTTGAGAGACCAGAGAAATTCAAACAATTGGCAATATATCATAAAGTATTTGCTGTCCTAAGTACTTCTCATAGGCTCCAGTCAACATTCATTTGCATATGCAACAATGCAAGTGCAAGGACTGGATGAACTGGATATGTATTTATTCAAGTGACCTTTGGAAGCCATTTCTACCAGGAGTACATTGGAAGCACTGGGAGTTATATGTGGACTCTGTAGGAGTATTTATTCAGAAGTGGATCATCAATGCCAACTTGACGCATCTAGAGCTTTTGTACAAGGAGTTTGTGATGGGATTTGAGTGCCAATACTATAAACATAAAGCTGTATGTGTAGATCTCCGCCACTACAGTAACCACTCTTTATTCCATCTTGCTTGGTGTGTGGAGAATATTGCGCCTTGCTTCACCTTTTGGGAGTTTCCTTTGAAGCAGATGTGTGGGGAGATGGGAAGTCAAGTCAAGTTGCAGATACCACCATATCCCAATCTTATCAGCAGTATCATCTTCAAGTCTGCCATGGATGTCATGAGTTGGCACATTGAGAACAGCAAGGAAGAGCTGGAAAATACTGAGGATAGATGTGCACATGTAGACACCTATGCCTATGGCATTAAGAAGCTAAGCTACCATAAAGCATGGGTAAGCAGTAAACTAATGCAAAATTGGGTTGGGTGCAACATGCAACCAATTTTATCAGAAAAGCTTCACCAAAGAGTGCTGGGTTTCTCTTGATCACAAGCTAATTTCTACACAATTCAATACAAACTCTCACAAACCAGTGCCAGAGTGCACCTATTAGATGGATTAGAATCCTGCATGGCCAAGAAACATGTTGGCTAAATACTAAAAAGTTCATTGCAGATATTCAGGAGGTACTCATGGCAGAAGTGGTGGCAACCAAGAATATGCTTGCAAGATGTATATTTCACTAGAAGTAAAAGTTATATGGCAACTATGCAAGTCTCACACTAAAAAGCTGTAAAGTTGAGGTGATAGAAATACATTGATTGCAACAGGTATGCACATTTGTAAAGGTTAGTAAGCAGGAGGCCATAGTTTTTATTGATTCAGACTATATGTGGAATACCCAAGGTAGTAGTGTTTAAGCAAATAAAGAGGGCTGATTCTATAGTGGAATATATGAATTGCATAAGGGAAGGTAAGAAAAGGAAATACCATTTGATAAATTGGTGTGGCAGCATTGTTCCAAACTAGCTGTAGGCCACCATACTGCAGTGATAATGCCATCAGAGGCTTGCAAAGAGGCTGTCAAGACACCATCAAGTTTTTCCATATAAGGGATGGGATGTATTGCCTGGTTAGATCCACTAAAACAGCTGTAGAGCTCTTCAAGACTTCAACAATGCCATACTATGCTTGCAAAACACTGCCCAGACACTGTCATGCTTTTTAACTTTATTTGGTGGTAAAATTATCCGCATGCCATTGAGATTCTGTCATCAGATTTTGTAGAGGGTCATTTATTCTAAGCTGCCAGTATTACAATGGTCTGCTGACAGAACTCTGATGGCTGATCCAGATTGGAGTAACCCACTGGACCAAGATATTTCTCATAGGGTGTCAAAAGCTCAGAAGAATATTTTAATGCCTGCAGAGAAACTTTGAAACACTAATAGGTGCACTAAGTAGCTGCACATTTCTTCAAGAACAGTGCTCAAGAAAACTCACTTGGATACTGCAAGGATTCATTGCAGAGACTGACATATGATGTGCTAGACCCTGAAGTGCTGGCTCAAGGTCAGGAAATATGGGAACCAGTGAATGAACAATGGTGCAGGGCTATAAGGTCTCCGTTGAAGTCTCAGAAAAACGGTGTCAGCCCTGCTTGTGAATGACTCCTGAGAAAGCCATGGGCTTTTATCACTGTCAAGTCCTTCACTGCTAATGTGACTGAGTGCTTCATTTGTTGATTTATTTTTTCTCCCTGATATATGCTGCACTGGTGCATCTATTTCTGCTTGCCTGTCCCACAATGACACACTTTGGGCTACCAGACATTTCTCTGCCTCTTGTTTGGAGCTTTCATCCCTTTTTGTGACAAGCTCTTGAAGAAACTGCTGATTTTTAGCCATGGTACCCTTGTTCTTCTGCCTTTGATAGTTTCTGCTATTCTCATGATACATTCTTTGCATACCAATGCTGGCTCAGAATCCATTTGTTTACATGAATCCAAGAATATACTTATGCAACAGGTTAAGTACATTCTGTTTGGCCTTGAGTCTCTGGTGATCATATGGTATGGTGGCCTTCAGTGATGCCTTGCCAGATTTCTACTGGCCTCTTGAATACTAGCCCTCACTTCATCATTGCACTCAGCAGCTTTACAGATCTTGTATGTCTTCTGACTTTTAGGCTTGGGTAGAAGCATCCCAGTCTCTCTCTCACATGCTGTAATAGATTCTTTTGTGGGCTTTATCTTTGGGCACTGTTTTTGTGCTTCAAAGACTGTACAGTGTTCCTCTGCTGTTACCCTGGGAAATGGCTCAGTTTTTGACTGTGGAATTGAGCTACTTGAGTTCCCTCTTTGGAGCTAGAATCCTGCAGTCTCTACCTGGAATATTGACTGATTTCCATGTATTATCTACTCATCCTGTTTCTGGACTATTTTCTGACTTCTTTGTGCCATTGTGAATATCCTTTCAGTCACTGCACCTGATTACCTCATTAATTCTTTGATATGAGCTAACAATACACTTGCCAATATAGGTGGTGTTTAATGTTATGGCAGCCACTATCTGGTCTTTGACCAAAGGTACTGCATTTGCTACATTGTTATCTGCCTGATCATTATGGTCAGCTGCAGCTCCATAGAGATTTGTAATAGCCTACATGACTGGGAGCCTGAGGAGTCTGCATTGTTACCCACTGTTGGCACACTGTCAGCATAGCCTTTGTTGGATGTAGTCCTACATGTTGCACTGATTGTGAATGTAAGCTGTTGTCCAACAGTTCTTCTGCTGCTGTCAACAGTGGGGCTTGGTTGGGAACCAGACAACTTTGCTAGAATTTTTGGCAGCATATATGTAGGAGTGAGTCAAACTTTAGGGGAATTAGTGTTACATATATGTGTGTATGCGGTACCACAGCTTTATTGATAATGCTTACTATGGCAGGTTGTCATTAAATCTATAATTGATGCAGGTGCAAAGCCTGAAATAAAAGACTGTCTTAAGTTCACATAAGCGCTACTTGCCAAAATCATTCCAGGATGCAACTTGCCATATACATGGAACAAATGGATCACTGATATGCTGCTGGCAACATATGCCCAGAGACTGTCCTGACACCAGTATGTGTTAACAGTGGCATGGTATTTGCATTAGAAAATGCCACCATTGCAAAGTGTCCAACTTCTCAGGAATCCACCACCATAGGAGGAAAACATTGTTCATATTCAGGATAAGTTCCAGTAATACCCCATCTAAGGAAGCTCATGCAGTCCAACAAATATTGTGAAGCTACAAAGTACTACACTCCGTAGACTTGTTCCATTGGATAGTGCTACATTGAGCCGTGATTGCCAAACAATGCTATTGTGTGCCATGGAGGCCAAATGAGCCTATACCTGGCCACAGAGTGTGAAACAAAGCTCTGCATCTTCATGCAAAGCAGCCCCTATGTTTCACCTATTATACAGGAGAAAATCCATTTTTTGAACTTTTTCTTGGATCAATGTTGTGCAGGATGTATAAGAGCACAAAAGGACTGAAGATATGTATCTGATATTCAATACTCATTGCACTCTGAATCTAGCTCCTGTGGCTTGTAACATGTTGCAAAAATGCATGGCACTAACTTGGTCTACTGGTAAGATCTGGCACTATATCTAAATATTGGCCCTAAAGTAAAACATGTTAAAAGCCGCAGGAGCTAGATTCAAAGTGCCATGGGTAATGAGTATCAGATGCATATCTTCAATCCTTTTATGCTCTTACACATCCTGCATAATATTGATCTTAAAAAAAGGCCAAAAAATGGATTTCCCCTGCATAATAGGTGAAACACAGGGGCTGCTTTGCATGAAGATGCAGAGCTATATTTCACACTCTGTGGTCAAGTAAAGGCTCATTTGGCCTCCCTGGCACACTATGGCATCAGTTGGCACTCATGGCACACATTACAAACATAAAATAGCCACAGCTACTTTGAAGGTGTTAATGATCTTTCCTTTGCATTGGCACTTGATGGATTATCATCAAACAATTACTCTACCCACAAATGCTGATGGCTACTGATTCTCACAAATCCAAGTCTGCTACCTCTCTTACAGTATTAGAGCCAATACCTGATGGAGGTCTCACTAGTATCAGCACCTGAATCACCAACTAGCCTTGACAACCACCTGTATCCATTGCTGGATGAATTTTGGATGCTTTCCAATAGGATACTATTAAATGGGCATCATGTCAATGCACATATCATTAACTGCTTTGGAGATACCCTAGTCATCAGCAAGATAGCCAGCTTTTCTGGGCAAAATGGACAGTAGTACTGTTGAATGTGTGAGATTTTGGGTATTTACTCCATAATTCACACACATTATTCTTATCCAGACACCAACATTGGTATATTATCTCTGTTGGAAGATTAAGTTATTAAAGTCAATATGCAATTGCAGCATTGTTGGCAAGCTATAAGTCATTGGGTAGTATATAGAATTAATCAGAAACTAGATACATGCAAGATAGAGGGTATTGGTAGGAGCAATTGCTGTATACTGGGAGCAATGCATTTTCTTTTCAACAATATCCCTATACTAATGAGCAAGTTGTATATGGGACATTTCAAGCTAAATGAGCCCCTTGAGATACCAGAGAAGTTTGAAACAGTTGGCAAGATATTCCTGGGTATCCACTACCTGAGATATATCTCACAGGCTCCAAACAATATTCATATGCATATGCAATAATACAAATGCAAGGACTGTATGAATGGAATATATATTTACTCATGTGGACTTCTGAAGCCATCTCTTTTAAGAGTACATTGGAACCATTAGGAGTCATATGTTGACAGTGCAGGAATATTGATTCAGGATCAGATCACCATGGAAAACTTGACACATCTACAGCTTTTATGCAACATGCTTGTGATGGGCTTTGAGTGGCTACACTACCAACAAATAGCTCAACATTTAGATCTCTGTGGCTACTGTATGCATTCTCTGCTCCATCTTGCTTGGTATGTGGAGAATATTGGGGTTTGCTTGACCTTTTGGGAGTTTTCCATTGAGTGGATGTATGGGGAGATAGGAAGACAAGTTAAGTTGCAGGTATCACCATATCCCAATCTCATCAAGAATATTACCATCAAGTCTGTCATGGATGTGATATTTTGGCACACTGAGGACAGTAAGGAAGAGTTGCCAAATATTGAGGATAGATGTGCATATGGAGACACCTCTGCCATTGGCACCAAGGAGCTAAGCAGCCCTAATTTGTAGGTAATCAGTTAACTAATGCACATTTGGGCTTGGTGCAACAAGCAATTAATTTCTATCAGGACAACTTTACCAAGGTATGTCATGCTCTCTAGGTCACAAGCCAGTTTCTACACCATTCAATATGAAACTCACACAAACAAGGGCCAGAGCACACCAATAATGGGGACTAGGATCTAGCAGGGAGAAGGAATATATTGGCTCAATATCAAGAGGTTCTTTGTGGATATTCTGGAGGTCTTCATGGCAAAAGTGGCAGCAAGCAGCCATATGTTTACAAGATGTGTATGCCACCAGCTGTATAAGGTTAATAGCAGCTTTGCAATTTTCACACTCAAAAGCCATAAAGTTGAGGGAATAGAAGTATGTTAGTTGCAGTGGGCGCATGCATATGTAGAGATTAGTAAGCAGGAGGCCATAGTTTTATTTGATTTGAGCTATATATGTTATACCCAAGGTAGTGGTGGGTAAGCAACTAAAGAGGGGTGATTCTACCATGGAATTGACAATTGGTGCAAGGGGATGTTGAAAAAGAAAATTCCATATGATAAATTGGTTTGGTAGCATTATACAGAACCAGCTGTTGGTCACCATACTGCCATTATAATGCCAGCAGAGGTTTGCAATGTGGCTGTCAGAACACCATCAAGTTTCTTGCCATATAAGACAATAGAATGTGTTGGCCAGCAAGGTCCACTCAAATAAATGTAGAGTGCATCAACACTGTTAAAACACCACACAAATCATGTCAAAAGACCACAATTGTTGTAAAAATTTGTAATTTCACTTAAATACTCACTGTACTTAGTCACTTAGAGCATTACCTTCAACTCCTAGAAAATACTGACCAAATTCTTTGTTGCAATTTACTTGGAATATTTTCACCAAAATATCAAGTACCCAGAACATGAAAATTCTCAAAGTTGTCCAAACAGCCCCAAACTTTGCACACATGCTCTTGAGACCATTTATAACCTATTTTATGTGTTTGTTATGTCAAGACCATGTGTAAGTATAAATACTACTTTTATACTCAATGAATTATCTAGTGAAGAACATGTAGACAACTTGTCCTCCTAATCACTTCCAATATCTCTAAGACTCATACATCATTAAACATCATCAAGTTTTTAACTTTTTCAGGCAGTAAGATCAGCAAAATACTATCATAGTCCCATCATAAGATTGTGTAGGGCTTCAATAATTCAAAGCTGCTGGCAATATGATGGCCTCATTACAGGATCCCAGCTACTGATCCTGATTGGATTCACCCACAGGACTAAATTACTTTTCACAGGGGAAGCACTCAGGCAAAGTAGCAATGAAGGACTTGACAGTGATGTAAGGTAAAGGTAAAGGGAATGGAAAAAAGTGCACTTTTGTCAGGGTCAGAGGAGTATGAAAAGCAGCTATAGTTTTTGCCAGATAATGCTGCCATGCTGTAAGAGTCTGAATCTGCATTAGCAAAGAAGAATTACCCACAAACAAGCAGCTGTTTACACAGGAGCTTGAAGTGCAGCCAATTGAGCTGCACTTCAGTGAAGTAAACAAGATTGCAGAGAAAGGCTTTTTATTTACCATAGTGTCCATGTCCCTTATTGACAAGAGAGTGGAGATCCCACTCTTAGGCAAAGCAACAATATCAAGAAATCATAGGACTATCACAATGCCCTAAGAAAAAAAACTGAGAAAAGGTCAGCAAAATACCATCATAGTATCAGCTGAATTCCAGGTTTCTCAAAATTGACAACTCTCAATATCTCTGTTCTGCGCTAATGTGCAGGCAAGCAAACAAGTTCTCCAGGAAGAGACTAGGCAAACTAGCATCCATACCAAATGTGGTAATTAGCTGCCCACTACTTCCATCAAAAATTCCATTTAAAATTTTGAACTCAAAACACCACCTGAATACCAGCAAAATACCATTAAAATACCAGCAGAATACCAGCCAAAATCAGATGAATTCCAAGTTTGAGATTTTTCATAGGGAAAGCCCATAGTGAGTTTTGGAACATAACAGGTGCACCAAGAGGCTATATCACTTTTTCAAGAGCAGTATTCAAGAAAATACACTTGACCATTGCAAGGATTTAGTGCCACAACTTGCAGGTGGGGTGCAAGACCTTTAAGGGCTAGCACAAGACCAGGACATATGGGCATTAGCGCATGAATAATTGCACAAAGCCATTGGGTTTTGGCCAATGACCTGGGCAATGGTCATTACAGCAGTGACACTTGTTGGATGGTAAATTTTAATCTAGTTACTTGTAAAGTGTGAGGTTGTGCTCAATTTCAGTGTTACAAATGAGGGTTTGTACAGGTCAATAGAATCTGCAAATGTAGCACAGTTGGAGATTTAATGGAAGTAAATCAATATGTAAGCATGAGAAGTGCAAGCACCAATCAAATCCAGAAGTCAACATTGTAAGCAGAGCAATAGCCAATCAGTAAGCTAGCTCATAGCTGATGGCTGAGTATCTGGGATCAGAAGGCAAGAAATGGCCAAGAATTGATGGAGGTAACCAATAGAGCAATATGATGAAAAATTCTAAACAATCATTTTTCAAATTTGAGGTGCAGCTTTTCTCCAATGGATCTTTCACAGTGCTCCAAAAGCTCCAATACCTTTTAGTCATTACACTTTAATATGATGATGGCCTTTTGATGGGATCATTACAGTTATTCTTTGCATGGAACATTACAATGCATTTGGCAACTTTGTTTGTACTATCCTGAAAAGCTGTAAAGTTGAGGTGATAGAAGTGCATCAACTACAGCATATGTATGTATCCACAGAGCTTAGTAAGCAGGAGGTCAATTGTACCATTGGCCTTATATTTTGCCTTGAAGACCTAACTGCATCCAGTTGGTTCTTAGTTGATTGGTAATATGACTAAGTCCATAGTCTGATTTATCATCAGGGACTAATACTCCTCAGTCATTGCAGATCCATAAGACTTTGTGTGAGGGCTCTATTGGAATCTGGTGCTCATCAATATGTACTGAATAGGTATAGGCTAAGTTTTGATACTCATTCATAAAGTATCTTGGGATATCTCTGACCTGGCTGGATCTACTGCCTGGTAGTACTGGAATTATCACATCTTCAATACTCATGGATACTGATTCCGGCTGAACTACAGCTTTAGAGTCTGCTGGGGTGAAAAACTTTTATTATTTTGCTCTGATTCAATTTTGATCATTGGTGGACTTGAAATCATATTTTTGTCATCATCTGATGTGATTTTTGGTGAAAAAATTGGGTTTTGATCAAGCAACACATTCCTAGACTTGACTGGATGCTTTGCTTTGGTGTTGTAGGGTATGTATGTTTTACTGTCATTGCAATAGCCTCCAAATAAGCATTTTATTCTTTTTGGCTCAACTTTTGATCAACTTCTGGGCAGTTTCTTGGCATGAGCGGTGTATTCAAGTATTCTTAGATGTTCTCCACATGGTCTATATTCATACCATATGTCAAATGGAGTAGAATCACAAAGCATTCTGCTATAACTCCTATTCTTGAAATATACAGCTGTAGCAACTGATTGCACTGTAAAATCACAGGACAATTTTTATCATGGATCATGAATTGTGTCAGATACAGTAGTGATCTTTATGCACATTGTGCCTATCTGTTTTGCTGTGACAAGTATGGCACAGTAGTCTCTTGCATTATCCCATGTATTTGCACAAGTTCATGCAGAGTTTTAATGTATATTCTCCACCTTTGTCATAGCATATTTTCTTAATTTTCTCACTGGTTTCTCTCTCCACCATGGCTTTAAACTCCTTGAGCTTAAACAGGGCTTCTTCTTTACTTTCCATGAAGTAGACCCACCTTTATCTTGTATAATCTGCAATAATTGTGAACAAATACTTCATCCTGCCCAGCAATAAAATTTGCATAGGTCCATACAGAGCTGATTATTTTTTCTTGGTTCAGATTAACCCAGAGCTCTCAAGTGGTTGTATGGCTTATTTTCCATATATGCAGGCTCTATAGTGCTTCAAATTAGCTGGGGAAGCAATTTTTGCTCCAGAAATTAGCTAATCTTTGAATGTTTTATGCAAATAATCAGATTTGATTTGTCCAAATCTCCTGTGCCAGAGCATTGGTGTTCCTTCATTTGAATTATTATTATTGGTCTCTAGATATGATTCAATATAGCACAATTGATATAGATTCCAATCTCTGATACCCAGAGCAATTTGGGTACCATATTAAACCATGATCCTGCATCCAAAATTGACAAAACTGAAACTGAGTCCTACTGCTTTAGTTTTGCATACAGAAAGTAGGTCCTTGGCTATTTTGTGAGTGTTAAGTACTTTTCTGAAGGTAAGTGTGGGGCTTTATTTACTGCTTGTTAGGTTTAACTGGATAGTTCCTTCTCCAATTGCATCAAGTGTTATATTTTCACCTGTGAAACCCTGATGATTGGAATTTCTTGATTTTGGGTGAAAAGTTCTTTTTGGTGTGTTGAGGGTTGAAATGCTCCAGAGTCAGTATACCAAGTCTGAGAATCCTTGCTTGTGGTCTTATCTAACTCAGATATGAGTTGTTTGTTTTCAACTGTAGCAGAATTTCCATATTCTGGCTTTTTATGCTAATTATCTCTCTTTTGGAGGTGCTGAACTGATGTGTGTCCTTTGCTTTTGCAGTAGCTGCAAGAAAGGTGGCTGTTGTCTTTGGAGGGTTTTGGATGCCTTCTTTAGTGGTAATAATTGCTTACTAAAGCCTCTTCTTCCTTCTTAACAGCCCTTGATTCTCTTAAATTATCATCCAGGAGCCTTTTATACAAGTAATTTACAGCCAAATCTTCAGTTCTGTACTCTAGGGCAGAAATTAGGCCCTGAAACCTGTCTGTCAGACTCTTCAGAATGGTAACTATCATATCTTCATCAGTTTGTTTTCATGAGGGCATTCTTTTCCCATAATCATATCCCCAAGGTCTTTTTCTGGTAGCCACATCTTTATCTTCACTTTCCATGCTTAATAGTGAGATCCATCCAACTTTTCAGCAGAGGGAAAAATTCCTGTAGTAGCAGTAATAAACATTGCAGAGAGAGACAGCTTGGTACTCATCACCTGCTGTATAAGTCTTGGAGATACAAGAAGTGACTGAGAGTATTAGTAAACTTTGTGGTCTAACTTAGTAATTTACTGAATGTATAAGTAGTATTTATACTTTCATGGTCTTGGCATGGCAAGCATCCAGAGTATGCTTAGGAAGGTCCCAAGAGCATGTATGTAGACTTGGGGCTGTTTGGATAACTTTGAGAGTTTTCATGCTCTGGGCACCTGATATTTTGGTGAGAATATTAAGTAAGTAAATTGCAACAGGAAATTTGGTTAGTATTCTCTGAGATCTGCAGCTAATGACCCAAGTCACCAAGTTAGGTGAGTATTTAAGTTGAATTACAAATTCTTACAGCAGCTCAGAGAATCATGAGCTCTAAGCTACTGATATTACTTTGGCCTTGATGTGAGATCCTGACAGCTGATCCAGATCAGATCCACCTGTAAGCAAAAATTAAGTCTCATAGTGCATTCTCAAGGCATAAGATCCAATCAGATTTAAAATGGCTCAAGTGACTATACTAATGAGTGTTTTAACTTGGCCAATTTCCATTGGGATCATGTTGATGGGCCCCAGAGTGTAAAAGTGGCCATCAATTGTCTGCTGGCAAGGCTTTGGAGATCTGTGATGACTATAGAATATTTACCCCTGCTTGAAAATCAAACTTGGCACTTGGTCAAATTGCCATTCAACTATGAATCAACCATGTGCAGATGGGTTCCTTGAGACACAATTGAAAACCAGTGATACAACTGAAAGATATTAGGCAAGACTTGGAGCTACAGGATCCCTCCCCCCCCAACAAAAATAAGCTTCCATAGAAGTATTGCTGCCTTTCAAATCTGCTATAAGCCCAATAAAGCAAGTTTGGTACTATTACTGAGGTATACCTAAGAAGTAATACAGAATGGGCTGTAAGCAAGCAGCTACCACAATGGAAACAAACCTTAACTTGATCAAAATTCAGCCAATCAGGAGAGCTTGGGCCATCTGTATGCTTGGACTTCTCTTATCAGTAAATGGTTGAGTGATTGATGCATATTGTGCTAGGAATACAACCATATAGCTCATGCTTGATAGGAGTTGTCAGCTGGCATATCAGAACTATGGATCAGGACATATTGTGGCCATTAAGTGCATATTCCAACATTTTAGATGCAGCAGCTAATATTTGCCTTAACGCTGCCCAAGCAACTCTGAGACATACTTTAGGAATACCAAGTGAATAGCTGTAAACAAGTAGCCATTGCATCAGAGACAAACCTGATCATGGTCAAATATCAATCATATCAACAGAGTTTTACATTTGAAAAGCCCAAAATCCCCTCATCAGTCTCAGTTTGGCAGCTTAATGTATGCAATGCAAGGAATGTGGCCATATATTTCATATTTAGTGCAAGCTATTGGCCAGCATAATCAGAACTACAAATACTATCATAGATCAGCAGTCAAATGGATATATAGACACTTGGAATATTTATTCAGATCAGTATCATGTGTCTGATTATGTTGTATCAGCTACATGGATTCTTAAGGAATTCATAGGGACACCAGATATCTGCCATTGGAGCATGATTCTGCAGGACACTCTGGGGCAGATTGGGGAAAATGTCCTGTCAACAGATGATCCAACAGTGGCCATACCCTTCTTCACTCATAGCTTTTTGGTGGGATCCAGAAACACAGCACACTTGGACACTTCCAGCTACAGAGGGGTAACATATAGGCAAGTTAAATGGAGATTGGCCTTGAAGGTTGTGGCTTCCCCAAGTAGATTTGATCAGCGCTCACTTTACCCTCACAGGCTGCCTTCTGTATACATGGAGAATCCATGTATAGAGCCTATTGGAGTGTCATATCTCCATCACCTGCCTGCGATGCTCCCCACCATTTCTGCAGTTGGCATTGTTTCCAGGGAGAAGGGCGATCAGACAAACCATTGGACCCAACCGATGACCGAGACCGGCCGACCCCCAATCGGACAACGATGAGAGCCGAGGGAACGACGGGGGGTGAGGGGGAGGGCAGGACTCACTGGGTGCACCTTGTGTCACGGGAAAATCCCAAAAACGGATGATCTTGGTGCGACCGGGGAGAGTGGTGAGTAATCGTGGTTAATGTTTTAAGGATGACCAGTGGGGGGGATTTCACGGATTCCAGGATAACCATTTCGGGGAGCATCCGAGCAGGTCGGACGTCACCCATCTGGCGGGCTGGGTTGCCCAGCTACCATTCAGGGTAACTGGAGCTGGAGGGTGGGAGAGTTTTGGATGGAGCGGTGTCGTGTGAAGAGTTTGCCGGTTCCTGGAAGTCGCCCTTATAGAATCCAAACCGCAACCTCCCCTCAGGTCGTCCGGGGGGGGGGGGGAGTTGATTAGGATTCCACCGAGGATCTGCTTCCAGAAGGAATCCCCGAATTAGGATGGATCGGTGGCACGCGGAGCGATAAGCGTAATTATAGTACGATTCTTACCACGTCAGAGCTTCCCACCCAGCTGTCGCATAGGCGGTCATGGGGGGATTGGATGCTGGCAAAGCTGAACACGATGCACACCACCCTAGTATCAAGCCATCGAGCCTCAATAGCCAATTTACGGACATTATGATGAGAGTCCTAGCTCGCCATCCTCGTGAAACCCAGCTGGCCTACGGGAGGTGACCAGGGATCACTCTCACCTGCGGAGGATGCTGACTCAGTGGTTCCCAGCAAGGTTGGCTCGGTGGCACGGGTTTTAATCAGCAACATAGTGTGGAACGTAGCGATGGTGAGCCAACTACTTCCCAGCAGGATCCGTCACAATCGCACCCATCATGCAGCATCGGGGCGAGAATGGCCATTCCATTCGACAGAAGACGACGCGCTAACCACAATTGGGTGTTATCGGGGACTTCGACGGCTCCGCTGGTCGGTCAGCGCGACGGGTAGGGGATCATTGAGCGATTCCTCTTCGGGTGGCACTTGCTCCAGGACGATTGCTGTGGGCGAACTCCAGGCGAACCACCACGGTGAGGTTTGGCCTGGTCGAGTGGGGATTTCTCACATGATCCACCACTTCATCCATTAGGGTTAGCCACTAGGATCTACCGGATTTCAAGATTTCCTCAGCCAATGGCCGGTCCAAGATCCAGGTCCGTGTTTGGGAATGGGTAGGTTAAATGTTGGGCAGCCATATTGGGCAGGGTGTAGGGAACAAGGGCACGCTCATTCCATGTTTATCGAGGGAGAAGCCAGTAATCACCGGGGAGTGAGATTCACCGGATGCCAATTTAGGGGAATTCGCAAGAACACTTACGAGATGCGGTTCGCGGCAGGTTGGACAAGGTACAGAATAGATGGTGGCACGTGAACCACTCCCATCGCTGATGCTCCTAAGCGCTTAGTCAACACCGTGGCCATTTCGCTCGAGAGTGGTTCGCACCGACAGTATAAAACCGGCCAACCCTCCGACACGGAACAAGTATCTATCGCATTAACATGAAGTGGTTGTGCTACGTCTCTCTCCTCGCAGTTCCTTTGGCCAGCGCTGCGCGCAACTTTACTCCTCAAGATCTGGTCACGCTGGACCGTCCCGGGGTGGCGGTTCCCTCCCCTGATGGTAAGTTGGCAGTGTTCAGCAGCTCGAACTACACCATCGCCACCAACTCCAACACCAGAAACTTGTGGCTTCTGGACATCGCGAGCGGGAAGATCAACCCCTTGACCGCCCCCGGAAAAACTGGCGACAGTGAGCCACTCTGGTTGGACTCTGCCACGGTTGGCTTCGTGTCATCTCGCACCGAAACCTCCCAGCTTTGGTCGGTCGACGTCACCAAGGCTAACGCTCAGCCAGTCCAGGTGACCAACTTCACCGTGGACATCGGGAATGTCAAATACCACCCCAAGGCCAACCTCTTCACTTTCTCCACCGGTGTCTACGCCGACGGCAGCATCGAGAAGGCCGTTCAAATCGACGAAGCCAACAAACTCAAGCGCGACTCTGGCTTGGTGTACGACAGCCTCTTCGTCAGACACTGGGACCACTTCATCACCGACAAGAAGCAGAACATCTTCTCGGTGAAGCTGAACAAAGCCAATGGCAAGTACAACGTGGCCGGCAAACCAGTCAATATCATGGCCAACGTCCAACTCGAATCTCCCGTCTCACCGTTCGGAGACGCCGGGGATTACGACATCTCCCCGGACGGCAAGGAGATCGCCTTCATCTCCAAGAAGCCCGGAAGAGATCAGGCCTGGGAAACCGACATCAACGTGTATGTTGTCCCCTCCGACGGCAGCAAGCCCCCTAAGTCTTTGACCGATAAGAACCTTGGACAGACTTCCTCCCCCACCTACTCCCCCGATGGTCGTACCTTGGCTTGGTTGCAGATGGAACGCCGCGGCTTTGAGGCGGATCGCAAGCGCGTCATCCTGTTCGACCGCAAGAAGCAGGCGTCCAGATACTTCAATAAGAACTGGGATCGCAGCCCCAGCGGAATCACTTGGTCCCTGGATTCCAAGAAGCTCTACCTTCCCACAGAGGAGTTTGGCCGAGTCAAGGTGTTTGCTGGTGAAGTCCAGAACGGCAGAACCAAGGCTCTTACCCAGAAGGGCAACACCGGAGCGGTCTTCGTCCTCAACGAAGACACCCTGTTCTTGACCCAAAGCGCCATGAACCACCCCAACGAATTCTACACCATCCAAGCCGATGGGAAGAAGCTTAAGCAGGTGTCCCGCATCCATGAAGCCAAAACCAAGGGCCTCTATCTCCCCGAGCCCGAGGAATTCTGGTTCACCGGCGCCAAGGGAGCCAAGGTACACGGATGGATCTTGAAGCCCAACAACTTCGACCCCAAGAAGAAATACCCGGTTGCGTTCCTTGTCCACGGTGGACCCCAGAGCGCATGGCTCGATTCGTGGAGCACCCGCTGGAATCCCGAGGTGTACGCCTCCGCTGGTAACGTGGTGATTGCCATCAATCCTCGCGGCTCCACCGGCTACGGACAGAAGTTCACCGACGAGATTTCCCAGAACTGGGGCGGTCTTCCATTCGAGGACCTCATGAAGGGACTTGACTTTGCTCTTGGCAAGTACAAGTTCGCCGACAAGAACAAGATCTGCGCCCTAGGTGCCAGCTACGGTGGTTATATGATGAACTGGTTCAATGGACACACCGATCGATTCAAGTGCCTCGTCAACCACGACGGGATGTTCTCCAGCTCGGGCACCTACTACTCCACCGAAGAACTCTGGTTCCCAGAATGGGAATTCGGCGGCAAGCCCTGGGAGCCCAAGGCCAAGAAGATCTACGAGAAATGGTCCCCCGCGAACTACGTTCAGAACTGGAAGACCCCTACCCTAGTTATCCATGGAGGCAAGGACTACCGCCTCGTTGACGGCGAGGGCTTCTCCACCTTCACAGCGTTGCAAAGACAGAATATCCCATCTCGCCTCGTCTACTTCCCCGATGAAAACCATTGGGTACTGAAGCATGCCAACTCCCTCCGCTGGCACTCTGAGGTTTTGGGCTGGATCCAGAAATGGACTCAGTAGACGGATCCGGAGGTTTTGTCATCAACGGGCGCGACTCCGCGCCCTTGAAATACCATCGATTTTGCCAACTTAATATGATTACTGATTACACGAACCTGATTGATTGATTGATAATAAATGAACTGCTCCGCTCGAGGAACATGAAATTTCGCTGGGCTGTGATTGGTGGTTGGGAGATTGAAATGGTATGGAAATTGGTTGCTGGGATTCATCGTGTCACCAACCATGTGATCCGTACTTGACAGAGGAAACAACGAGCATTTGGTTGCTACAGAAGTGAACACAGGATTCACTTGGAGATGGTTGTTTGCATAACGAGCCAAATCCAGCGTGTCCGTGGTTGCGTAGTTTCACTAACCAACCAAGGCTTTGCCACTAGCGGACTCGTTGGATGGCTTGGCTGGCTCGCTCCTCTTCTGCTGAGGCCGGCTGCCTTCTTTGAACGAGCCTTCCCTCGCCCAAACGCATGTTCACTCGACACAACAGTCAGTTGCGAGTGGACCACGGCCGTGACCAATTTCCCTATCGCAGCGCGATAATGCACTGATCCATTTCGTCCTTCCACTTTAGGGCCAGGAACAGACGTCATTAGGACCAGAAGTGGAGACGAGTTTCACGGAGATTCGATGAAGCTTGAACTCTCCCAATCCCAACAAACCACCCTCCCCCAGGCGGTATGGATGAGTCGAACATTCATCCATCCACAGCGGAGCAAACTGCTCGCCAACCATACATTTAATCCGCTCCAATCAACTCGTCGGCTTGAAACTGTACGCACACACCGGTTGATGCGCTAAGATGCAGCATGCCACAGATTATGAGGGAATCTGGCACATCTTGTTTGGTGTACCGGAGAGCATGGATGACCTCACTCCCTCCCCCAACCAGATAAGATCGACTTGTTCCCATTCTCTGAAGTCTCTCACCCTTTCCCCTCCTGAGACATCGACCGTTTCGTGACTGTCTTCGACTGCTGAGCACCGTTGGAGAGCCGCCTGGATATATGCAAGACAGCTGTGCCTGAGCTCACCCATGTCCTCTTTCCAACCACCTCCTGAGCTTCTGGAGCGAATCTTTCGCAACCTACAGCAAGCCTCAGACCTACACACACTCCACGCCTGCACCCTAGTCGCCAAGCAGTGGTCCCTCATAGCCACCCCAATCCTATGGGAAACGGTGGCGAAATATCTCTAACATGCCGTCCACGTAATCGGCCGAATCCCGACCCAAAGACGGTGGGGAGGTTGAGCAAGCCTCGAGCCCGACCGACACACCACACAAGGCCATCCCTGCTACGAGGTAATGGAGATGGCGGGGAGGTCACCAGCAGTGTTGAGATTGCCCCCCCCCCAAAAAAAAAGTAATAAATTCAAGAGTATCCCCTCGAGTCTGACTAAACGTTGGGCCCAACAAGGGCGGTACAGGACCATGTGCGGTATCAACCCCCTGATGCCAATCAGTGGTCCATTGATACAGCATTGGTTTGTAGATGGCTTGGTGTTGGTTGAATCCATCGTGGGAGGGATCGGTTGGCAATACGGATGTGTATAGAGCCAATGCCAAGTAGCGCAGGAGATTCCTGCTCTTCGCCTCCGTCATTCTGATGATGTAGGCGTCTGTGTCCTGCCTTAACCCTAGTCATAAACCACGCACATGTCTTTGGAGGCACAGCTCGCATTGGATGGGGAATAGAACCGGAGTTTCGCCCTTGGAACACACAGGAGTGGGAGTGGGAGAAGTGGAAGAGATGGAGCGGTGCGGTGCGGTGCGGGAGAGGGTAAGACAGGGTGGATTTCGCCAGCAACGTTGTTGAGCTCCGTGACCAACATATAGGACCGACCATCCACGACCAAGTCACCCACCAACACTCGCACACTCCATCGAGATGCACAGAAATCATCCGATTTATATCATGTGACGGGGGATCAGTTATGTACAGACATCAGGTGGCAAGGGCAACAGAGAATCGATGCAGCCACACCTAGCAATGCCAGCCAAATGGGCACGATACTAAAGGGAAATAGAAGGAAAGCCTCCAGACGAAAGAACCAGCATTTACTTAGTATAGTGAGGGGACCTTTTCGTAGTAGTCTTGCTTTGGGGCCCTTAGGTATGGGTGGAACGACACATGGGCTTTGGTTAACTTGGTTAGGGGAGGATGAGAGTGGCTGGGCTGGACTGGAGCTGGTACAATTGGGGTGGGTCTGCTTGTCACGGTGTTTCGTAAAAGAATGGACCACTTCTCAAAAGTACACGTCGTGACAAACAGCTGAAACTTGATGGTCTTCAAGAACTCTATCTCATCCGTTTTCAGCAGCACGATCGGGACGTTGGAGAGTTTGGACCAGGCCTTGGTAGAGGTGGTGCGGTCGTGCAAGTATTTGTGGGCGGTGATCAGCGAAGCCAGAAACACTCTGGCTGCGCGCGAAATGGCCGGGGCGGCGGGGTGGTTGGTTCGAAAGTGGGTTAAATAGTTAAACTCGTTCTTCATGCTGTTCAGTCGGAATAGATAGAGTATCGAGGTGAGGAGGGTCGAGTAGGTGGTCCCGGAATAAAGGACCATTTGACGGATGAATTTCTTAAGGGAGAGTGGGTTATTGGGCTCAGAGCATATCGAGTGTAGAGTTAGCACGGCAAAGTCTAGAGCGTTCGCACCGCAAATAGAATCGGGTAAAGCGTTAGAGGACTAGGGGGTGGGTATACCTGGAGAGCAAACGAAGCGGCTCCCATCGAGAGACTTACCAATGGCAAGATCCAGAAACTCGTTTTTCCTGTCAATTGAGCGCGCTATGCTCTTCTGTTTCAGCTCCATGGTCATCGGTGAAGTAGCTTACACTAGTGGGGTAGTGGTTTGGCAAAACGGGAAGATTCATGCACGTAACAAGTGAGGATGTATATGAGTAGATAAGTTGATATGTAAAGCTTTGACCCTTATCCTACTGAGAAATGACTTTCACTACACTACGTTCTAGATAAAGTTGAGCTACTGTGTCAAAAGAAATGGAGTTTGCGGCGTCTCTTTAATACTAGCAGAAATCAATCTTGTTCCAAGAGAAAACCCCGTCTGAGAGCGAGGCCGGCCAATTTAAAGGGAGGATGAGAAGGTTTGGGATCCGCCTCCACTGGCACCTACAGCCAAGAAAATAATGGATCACCCGGGACGAGTCCAAATCAATCAACTAGTCTTATCTAAATCAGTTAGTATTGCAAACGAATCTAGTCAAAATTGACTAGGGTGGGAAGCGATGCCAAGATCTGCCAAGACTTTTGCCAACTGGATTTAGCATTGGCTCAGCTAACCAGTCAATCGGAGTACGGTGAAGGCCAGCTAACAAATCTCCCGCCGTTTCAATGGTTAACTTAAACAAGATTAATCACCATAGGCCCTTCAGTTACCACGAGTGAGCACTCCACTCATGGCCGCCGTTGACGTGATACCGCACGAAATCAGCACCAGTTCCATCGTCAATACTCGACACCCCCGAACTCTCTGTATTTTCCCGACCCCTGATTGGCCGCGAGGTTGCGGTCCATTCTCATTAAAGCCATTATATTCTTAGTGTGCTGCCAAGGATTTCTTGGCATTCCTGCTGTCGATCCAATCAAGGGCCAGTCGCAATTTCGCTCCGGGTGAGCCCCATCGACCATTCGCCCTGTCGACAAAAGGGTCTATAAAGGCTTGGAGGCATGGCGGCCTATCCACTTGCTTCTTGAGGATCCACCTTGCCAACGTTCCCCATAACCGTCGCCGCAGGGCCGGGTGATGAATTCTTGGTTAATCGATGAATCTGCTACGATCAATTTCCTCATTGAATCGTCTGGGCAGCTGAGCAGCGTCGCAAATATCGGCCAGTCGAGCAGCCGCATCAGTCGTAAAATTCTCAGCTAATCGTATTAGGCACCATGGCTTCGGATCGGCAGATTGCGAGGAATCATAAATCCCGTCATTCGTGGGAATATGGTGTGTGTTCTCTTTGCAGTTGGTACGTAAGCTAGCATTTTCATATGGAGTTGTCGGGTACGCTTTTCCAGTATAGTTCCACCAGTCGTTTGGTTGGTTTCGAGAGTGGGGACGCAAGCTCTCCTGGCTGTGTTGTTTTCATTGCCGGTCTGACTGATGGCTTTCATGCGGTGCCCTACCTGCCTGTTCTGAATGACACGGTCAACCGCTTGGGATATTCTTTGGTACAAGTGCTTCTATCCAGCTCATACCATGGCTATGGCGTCAGCTCGTTGAGTAAAGATGCCTCAGAAATTGACGAGCTGATTGAGTATCTAGTGAACAAAAAGGGCAAAAAGAAGATTGTTCTATTGGGTCATTCTACGGGTAAATAGCTTGCCACCCGCTTCTTTCCACTTGAATATTCATCTTTGGGAAATAGGATGCCAGGATGCCATCTGGTATGTGACCAACGGTAAATTGAGGGAGCATGTTGCTGGTTGCATTCTACAGGGCGCAGTATCCGATCGGGAGTACATGGTCCACGCAGTGGCTGACTTTCAAAAACACCTGGACCATGCCTCCAGACTAGTCCAGCAAGGCAAAGGCGAGGAGCTGATGCCGCGTGAGGTAGATCCGGACACGCCAACCTCCGCATACCGCTTCCATTCACTTGCCGCTCACGGGTTGGTATTCCCTCCCCTCTTGCCTCTTTCCTGCATTAACCGGTCTCCGCCCTAGTGGTGACGACGACATGTTTTCCAGCGATCTAAGTGAACTAGAGCTAGCCCAGATATACACGGCAGTGGCGACACCCATTTCTATAGCACTGTCTGGCAAGGACGAGTACATGGACGATGGTATCGACAAAGCCAGCCTGTTGGCGAAGATCCAGTCCGCCTGCCCAAAGCTGGCCATGACAACGATCCTCGATGGAGCCGATCATGCTGTCTCGCAGCCCCAGGCGCAGCAGGAATTTATGCGATTTGTTGGCAGATTTATTGACCACCTTGGCTAAAACCCAATTCCCCCGAATATGCATTCAATCAGTAAAACACTCCCAGAGAACTGTTCTCCGGAATCATTAGCATTAGGTCCAGCGTGTGAGCCAAAACGGACGTTTTCAACGACATCGGCCGTCATGGAGAATGGCTTGTATCACACGTGACACCTTTGATATTCATTCATCAAGGACGCACAAAGGGCGCTTCCATGGAATTGATTGGGCATCGTCAGACGGATCCACATTTAATGGAGAAACCAAATTGGGTTTGTTTATGTTTTCAGGTGTTTGTTTTGACAAAGGGGGATTTTTTTTCTGAGCGGGAATCGTCAAGATCGTTTATAAGTTTCGATAGGCTGGCATTGGATGAAGGAAATTTCTCCTAGCAACCTTTACCATTGCTGACCCGGGCGAAGCCTCTCGCATTTCTCGTACATAGATTTCGTTGTTCTGTTTACCAAACATGTTGGACGCTGGCAAAAAGGCTCTTTCTCGCAGCAAAGAGGAGCAGAAGCAGATGGATATCGCCAAATATCAGGACCAGATTTACTACTCTGACAGATACTCTGGTAAATATCGGTGTTTGTCACAGCTTGTTTCCGTTAAGTCTAACTTGTTGTGACAGATGATGAGTATGAATTCAGACATGTCACCCTTCCCAAAGCTCTTGTAAAATACGTACCCAAGCATTTGATGAGCGAGGAGGAATGGAGAGCTCTGGGTGTGACCCAATCCCCTGGTTGGGAGCATTACATGGTGCATGGTGTGTGCTACTTACTGTCTGTCATGATGGTGCGTTCGTACTGACCAACCTTTTCTAGCCCCTGAGCCACACATTCTCCTCTTCAAGAGAGAGAAGGACTACCAGCTCAAGTATCCCAACGGCAAGCCTAGATGCTAAGCGTCTACCTGCTCAGATGTACTTTCCTCACCATACATCGCCTGGTGCCTTTCCTATTTACGAACAAACTTCCATTCATCACTATTATTCCATGTATTATATAAACTTCGAATTATTCGTCAACCCCTCGTTTCCATCCCGCGCTTCCGCCTCAAGCCCAGTATTGAATCGCAGTTAACGCGGGAACATTCAGTTGAACTAGAACATACTTCCAGTGATGGTGAATCTTGCAGCCAACTACTGCTGGTATCATCGCGAGCCTTGGGCAAGTGGTTATTTGTATTTCTCCAAAGAGCGCAGCTGTTACTATGTTAGCTCGTGCGAAGCCGTTTCAATGTGCTCACACCTCACCACCGCCTCAACCTCCCATACGTAGAATCTTCTAGAATTCTATCAGCTGACATGTTGCAGTTCATCTATGCCGAAACTGTTTATCTTGATTGTCGGACAACTACGCATGTCCATGGTGCATAGGTGCATAAATGGAGCTGCCATGTCATACAAACCAGAATACTTAGGGGGGAAACTTGTTGACATACATCCCTACCGATGTGACTGTCTAGTATTCCAGCCATTCTTAGCAGCATCACCTGGACGCTATCGAAATGGAATATGGACCTGGCTTGGGATTGGCACAAGGCAAATCTCTGCTGCCTCCACTAGCCGCGATATCGGGAATATTCTTTCCCTTGAGCATATTTCAGATGGGCAACAAGTAGGCAGCCATCCATGGACTCTCAGGTCGGGGGTAGTGTTAGAGTAAAGCTTAGCACAGAAATATCAATTAAACGCGTGTGGTGAGACTCGATGGGAAGAGGAGCAATCTCTCACGGAGCAATAACCGACTCTCCAAAACCATTTGAGGTTTACCCGCCGGCTTGGGTGTTTCACCTCAGATGGCCTTGAGGTGGTTGCGCATCAGCAGCGGGCAAATGTGGTGAAACCTTGGTTAGATTCGTAACCTGTACAATCGTTGATTTGCCCGTGACCATTGTTGCGTTCCCAGCGATGACAGCTTGCAAATCAGAATCAAAATATCCTATCGTTGATTCGATAGAAAAAGTCTTTGTGGGCCCAAGAGGTTTCATGATACGGGGAAGCGTGGCGAGCAAGATAAACAACCGACGTCTTGAGCTCAGTAAGCGCATTATTCTTCCTGCTTGGTGGTGACAACAGGAGAAATATGAAAGGCCCGAACCTAGATTAGGTTCCGGTTGGCCAAGGTTATACCAACTGAGTGATGGCTTGATACTGAGCCGTGGATTGAGTATGGCCAGCAAGTTGTGGTAGTTGGACACCTGGACAATCCTAGACAGGGATGCGCATTGCCGACCTGCTAGTGTAGTGGCTGGGTGGGACGGACTCTGCTTTTAAATATCGATGGGAGCCTAAAATGCGTGCTTGCACGAGACAGCAGGGCCGCCCGGATTTGGCTATCAGCGGGATAAATTTGGGAGAATGATAAACGCTTATCTGTAATATCCTCGGCGCACGATACCAACCACTTGTCAGGATAAAAAGCACTGGATACCGCGTGTCTGCTGATGTGCGTTCCTTCCAGAGAAATTCGAGGGAGACCGTGGGGGCATTGGAGTCGTTGGGGCGCATGGGCGTAGACTCTTCAGCGGCAAACCTCTGCCCAGCAACCCCCAATACGTTGTGAGAGAGGCCTTGGGAGAGGAAATTTAGGGATTTTGCGCACCTTGATCTGCAGGATTTTTTTGAGATCTAGATCCGGTAAAATATCACGAAGGACGCTAAAAAAAATCGAGGATCATCCATGGGATCCAATCATTGGCGGTCAGTGTCCAGTCCCGCTGGGGGGAGTAATAAAATGAATGTTTGCTCTGAAAAATTCCCTCTCTTTCACGCCCGTTTGAGGTTGTTTTGATTACTTTCATCCATCATGGTACGTATGTTTCATCCATTCATTGCGACCTTCTCGACGCTTCTGAGTGCCCTGACTGATGACTAATATGCTGCTTCGTTGAATCTGTAGACTAAGGGTACCCAAAGTTTTGGTAAGCGTCACACCAAGTCGCACACTCTCTGCCGTCGTTGTGGTAAGCGCTCTTTCCACAACCAAAAGAAGACTTGCGCTTCTTGCGGTTATCCTGCTGCCAAGATTCGCAGCTTCAACTGGGGCCAGAAGGCTAAGCGCAGAAAGACCACTGGCACTGGCCGTATGAGATACCTTAAGGATGTCTCACGTCGCTTCAAGAATGGTTTCCGTGAGGGTACTCAAGCTCAGAAGCAAACTCCTGCTTCTGCCTAAGGAGCTACGACTAAATGCTTTCTGTAAACAACTTGGGTCGGCGTATACTCAATTAGAGGCTATCCTATCTCAATAAAATAGTTTTTTCAGAGACTGTCTATCGTTTGTTTGAGGTAGTATTAGTATGCCGGCTTGTGGTGTTCCCGTATATCACTTTCGTTCAGCACTGAGTGCGCAACACTCAACGCAACTAGTCAATGATGGATTCCTAGCTTTGCAATGAACCAAAAAGCTTGGCAAGCTGCTCGTATAGATGCTGGAAATCAATGGCTGTTTCCTCAACCACGCTGAAAGATTCGAGGTAGTCTAGTCGAAACTAAATGTAACCCTTAGCCTGAATACGAATGTAGCATTCTTTATCAAATGATACTGGTACAGAAGTGATCTGGAATGATCAATGCTGCAAGAAAAGCCGGCGCTCAGCGTAGTCCGCATCCGCATTTCAGTGGTATGAGGATTGACTCAGCCCGTGGTTGTTATGGCTAATCTTGCTTGATTCTGGAAAATCCTGAGCATTTCCAACAAATGATTAGTACGATCCCAAATTACTAAAAATCACTTTCCAATTGTGGAGATTGCTTCAAATTTATTTTATTAATGCATTATTGCAAATTTCAACGATATTTGCTAAAAATCAGGGCTGCAGTTCACTAGGCCTTCAGGACTGTAAGATCTCTTCGTCTTTACCAGTCATTTTGGTTCGAGAGATTTTGGATATTTCTTTCTGCGAAAGCTCCTGGCGGAGATCCTGCTTGTCCAACACTATCCGGTCTGAGAAGTGGTGATTCGTGTCTCTATGTAGGGCTTCATCAGCGCGAACGGCAAGCACAACGTCTCGGAGAGTAGCGTCTTGCGTTAAGTTCCAATAATCAATGGCGATCCTGGGTGCTGGTTGGTTCTTAATGTGTCCGTTGTCTATCTCCTGTAGGAATCTAGTGTATGAGATCACGGCCTCCTCCTCGAGGTAGCCAACCACTCTAAAATAACCAGATAAGCGGAGCTGATCGTTGGCAAACAAGCATCAAATTAAGTATCACCTATGCGCAGTCCTCGGAGTACACAGATAAACGAGGAAGAAGCAGTTGAAAAACACGCCCTATTAGAACACTAATGAGTTCAGGCTTTTCAAGAAGGTGGCCGATTTGCAAACCTGTACTGCTGTAACCAACAAACGTTCGAGTACAGTAGGTTGGCACACTTTCATCCATGTGAGCAGATGCATTCTGGGCATGAGAAAAGGCTCGTCGCTGAATAGCGGGTTCTTTCAAGGATATTTGAAAGCCACCAATTACCTCTCATTCTCAGCTTCGTGAAGCAAATGTGTGATCCAGCCTAAGGGCTTGCGATAAGTATTCTTTCCTTACTATAAACTTCTGTCCGGGAATCTTACCTCCGTCATGATCCATTTTACGGAGACTTCTCAAGTGGCGAATCACGCCTAAAGAGGGATCTAGTCAAATAATATTCAAGGCCTATGTTTTTCGGATAACTAACCTCCAACCATGCCAGGTACCGCAGCCACCGTTTCTAGGGCCTATAGCAATTGAAATTCAGTGCTTGCATAAGCTCACAATCTAGCTCCTTTACATACAACAGCACGATGCAGGTATTTCTTACGAAAAAAGAGGTCGGAGGGGATACGTAGAGCTTTGACAATGTAGAGAGCCACCTTGTCACTTATGGTGATGGGAACTCGGTGTTTGGTCAAACCGATATCCAAATCTTCAAGCTCTTTCGAAGAAAGCTTTCGAGATATGAAATCATTGCGAATAGCCTTGGGGTGAATATCCTGAAGCAGTTCTGAAGGTATTGTATACCTTTCGGGATTAACAATATCGTCCTCGTCCACTTGGGGCTTGAAATTTATCATGCGTGAATGTGCCAAAGTGGAACGCAGCAAGAGAGGGCGTAGAGGGGAGTTTGCACGGGTTGCAAATGGACAACGAATAGGATGCTTTGGTGCCAGTAGCGAGAGCTTGCTTGCATTCATGATGGTATGGAAATTCTTAAAGTGATTCGCATCTAAACCAGCATTTATAGACTCTCAGGATCTGGTGGAGTGCGCTAAGTCGATGAATAAATGTCTCATCCAAGAAACACGTATAACGTCACATGCAGCACCATCTACTACTTAATATGAAATCTTTACAATAAGAACGGAGCAGATAGGATCAAGAGACTGCGGATTTGCATAATTAGTCTACCTTGTGTGAGACTGGCTCGATATATTTAACCAACAATGTAACTGCACGCCAAACTTGCTACAATTTATTTTGGGCGGAGCTCAAGAACATGGTCAGGGCACTTGCGAACCATGCATTGTCATGGTCCCCTTATGATACCGAGCATCACTAATCAAGTGCGATGTAAATCCGATAACCTCAGGCCAGCTGAGAGGGATTGGCCTGATTTCGTTATTTTGGACAAGACTGGTTATGTGCGCGGGGAATCCTGTGATATTCAAAATTCCGCGGGTTAGCCATGCACGTAGTCCATACTTCAGCATGACACAATCCTATTGACCTATCGCCGCCGACTGGCTATATGGACAAGGGATTCATGCTAGCAATGTGGCTAAAGATTCGGAGCAACCCGTGTGTCCTGAACCAATAAAGTTGCATTGACTCCAACATCATCTCCACGAGTCCTCCTTGCTGTGTCATCAATCGTTAAACGCGTTGTCATGTTACGGTAGAGTAAGCGATACCGCTCGGAATCAATGCTAGTTACCATTGATAAATGCATAAATATGGGTATATTGTTGCTATACTATCACCAGAGCCAGCAGCAGGCTAGTCATTCCAGATGCCATCCAATCGCGAAGACCGAAAGGGATGCCCTGTGCCGCCTACAGCACTTATGAAAGTCCATTTCACTATTTATACCAACGATCAGTAAGTGCTGAAGTTTTTTGTCGGGCCTTCTGGGTAAATGGTTCATACTGGGTCTTCTATACAAAGGAACGCCATCACCTAGTTGTCCGCTCTGGCGAGCGGATGTTGAAGTTGTACGTGGCTGAACCGGTAGAGGGCGATCTTATTGGGCAAAGCCCCCAGCCGACCTTATGGTTGAATAAGGCAAGCGGATCGACAGCTTACCTCGTAGCTGCTATCGAGAGTAGAATGGGGCGTGGTGAGGGCTCCCAAACGACTTTAAATCCTTTCATTATCTAGCAAAGTGCGCTACCAATGCTACACAACCAAAACACATGGGTTAATAAACAGTGCAGATCGTCAATTTAAACTTAATAATAATGGAAGATTCAGATTTGGTGGGTCAAAGACATGGTATGCATTAAAACGCGTCATGATATGCCACATCGCATTTCAATGAAGTCCATGCTGGTTGGTAGGGTGTGCGCATTAATTTTATAATGCCTATTGCCAATACGATTCTCCGGCCAAAGTAGCCCTAACTATCTGTACCAAGGAAAGTAACAATGTAGGCTTTTTGCAAGCCCTCCAAGTTCTGCATCACCCAACTCCGAACTGAAAATAGTTGGAATCCCAAAAACCTTGCAAGTACGCTCTATTATTGGAGGCACTCTGCAATCTTCGGCTAGTCCAGACAGGGATAGTGTGCATCAGTGTAGTGCAAAGTTTGTCCGGCGCTCTTGATCGTCACATAAGATTCACCTGTTGAGAAAGTTAATTTAGAGTCATATCCCAAGAATAAAACAGGCGGTGACAGTAAGAGCCATCCGAGCCGGTGTTATAAATACCCAAGCAAAGCTAATGCAAGTACTCAGTAAGGTCCTGTCATAAATCCTTCTAACCAAGATCAAGCGCGCTTCTTCGACACTTTCGCTGCTATTGTACTTTCAAGCATCGGTGCTCTCTTTGGTGTACTATTGGTGCCATGTAATCAAAACAGTGGCGCCTCTTATTACTGTGAAGAACAAAACCTATCAATGCCAAACTTCAACAGGAAGTTGGCTCCTACAGAGTATTTGTGCAAACAATTGATGTGCCCTCCCAGCATATGCTGTATTCTGTCCTAACTGCAAGAGCCAAACTACCTCCCCAACTACCACCGCAAGTAAAAGTCCTCTCTGCTGAAGTAAAAGAGAATCAGGACCCAATGCCTAGCCAGGTCTGTATATCCCACTTAAGGTTATCTGCAACGTATTTGGATGCACATGTCTACTGACACCCAGCTATTGTCAAATGGTGAGAACAGGGGTATTTCCATGTAGTCCCAAAACCCTGGTATGCGGCAGTCAATATTGATTTAGATTCACCCCATTTCATTCTCGTATACCAGAAACCATACGCTCAAGATGTTAGCCTATACAGCCATCCAGGATTAGGGTTAGCTGAATGTGGGCTTAGGGCCTGTGTGCTACCGAGCCTGCCAGCGTCTTCAATGTCGCACTAAACGGTTCTGGTTTATTCACATCATTTTGCGCAGGATTCATTGCAACAGCATATCGAGTAGCTCACAGATAGATGCGTCCCCAGCATGTATTCCACAAACTCACTCCCGTTTGGAGAAGTACTCAGCAAGGCGTGGCCGTGATTCGACCGCTGTCTTTAGCCGGGAAAGATTGGGGTATTTCTGGGAGGAAAGGGGAATCAACAACTATCTTGTGGTAAGAAGGAGGCTCACAGATTACCTGAAGTTGGTTCAGCAGCCCCTCGTCATGTAGAATCTGGTAGACCAGAATATCTGCATAGGTGAACTACGAACATGGGAGGAGGTAAGTCAGATGTCAGGGGGGCCCTATGATTATATGACGAACTTACGTTATCCTTTAGGTAGTAAGGGCCACCGTGCCTTCCGAGCAATGTTTCAACCACTTGCACATTATTGGGCCGCTCCTTTTCAATATATTGTGCCTTGTCCTTTTGGTTCAAAAATACTGCGGCCCAGCTTGAGCGCCAGTCAATCACAAAATCAGACACTGCGTCGATGAACCAATCCTCATCGGGTGTCTTGCCCTTGTAGGCCCCTAAGCAGCACAAGGGAGTTTGTTAGGGCTGAAGTAAACCAATCTCCACAAAACTCAAGAGTTACCAAGTTTCCCAGAGAGGAAGCGAAGAAGTGGAACA